>OZ025284.1:3402772-3460272 GCA_964019165.1 Mastigias papua | reverse complement strand
AAACTATAATTTATTAAGGACCTACAGACTGAAGTTGTATATTTCTATTTCAAGTACTCAGAATCTTTCTAGTCCGACATTTCAATTAGGTTTAATTCTTTATCCGTTCCTTAGAGACAACTTCAGCCAGAGTGCCAATCGACTTCTTTCGTGGATCCTTCAAAAGCAATACATACACATATGCGATAGGCAGGATCTGCAGGAATTCGACACGAGTTATGAACCTGTATCCTGGTTGACTGAATTATCTCGTTGTATAAAAACAAGGTTCTTATGTATGGGCTAGCAATGAACACCTGAAAGATTCTCAACTAATAGCATGGTCATTGCAACAATGCAAATGTTAGCAACATCTACGTAGCTGAAAGGAAATGATACAATTCAATGAAAGGTAAAGCCTAATTAAAGAAAGATCAAAATTAAGCCATAAATACTTAAAGAGCAGTCCCATATACGATACAAAGCAAAAGGTCTACCGCATCAACAATATGAAGACTAAACCAAGCAATTTACCTTCACTAACACCAAATGTACTGCCGCATCTACAATATGAAGACTAAACCAAGCAATTTACCTTCACTAACACCAAATGTACTGCCGCATCTACAATATGAAGACTAAACCAAGCAATTTACTTTCACTAACACCAAATGTACTGCCGCATCTACAATATGAAGACTAAACCAAGCAATTTACTTTCACTAACACCAAATGTACTGCCGCATCTACAATATGAAGACTAAACCAAGCAATTTACCTTCACTAACACCAAATGTACTGCCGCATCTACAATATAAAGACTAAACAAAGCAATTTACTTTCACTAACACCAAATGTACTGCCGCATCTACAATATGAAGACTGATCCAAGCAATTTACCTTCACTAACACCAAATGTACTGCCGCATCTACAATATGAAGACTAAACCAAGCAATTTACTTTCACTAACACCAAATGTACTGCCGCATCTACAATATGAAGACTAAACCAAGCAATTTACCTTCACTAACACCAAATGTACTGCCGCATCTACAATATGAAGACTAAACCAAGCAATTTACTTTCACTAACACCAAATGTACTGCCGCATCTACAATATGAAGACTAAACCAAGCAATTTACTTTCACTAACACCAAATGTACTGCCGCATCTACAATATGAAGACTGAACCAAGCAATTTACTTTCACTAACACCAAATGTACTGCCGCATCTACAATATGAAGACTGAACCAAGCACTTTACTTTCACTAACACCAAATGTACTGCCGCATCTACAATATGAAGACTAAACCAAGCAATTTACCTTCACTAACACAAAATATACTGCCGCATCTACAATATGAAGACTGAGCCAAGCAATTTACTTTCACTAACACCAAATGTACTGCCGCATCTACAATATGAAGACTGAACCAAGCAATTTACTTTCACTAACACCAAATGTACTGCCGCATCTACAATATGAAGACTAAACCAAGCAATTTACCTTCACTAACACCAAATATACTGCCGCATCTACAATATGAAGACTGAGCCAAGCAATTTACTGTCACTAACACCAAATGTACTGCCGCATCTACAATATGAAGACTGATCCAAGCAATTTACCTTCACTAACACCAAATGTACTGCCGCATCTACAATATGAAGACTAAACCAAGCAATTTACCTTCACTAACACCAAATGTACTGGCGCATCTACAATATGAAGACTGATCCAAGCAATTTACCTTCACTAACACCAAATGTACTGCCGCATCTACAATATGAAGACTGATCCAAGCAATTTACCTTCACTAACACCAAATGTACTGCCGCATCTACAATATGAAGACTGAACCAAGCAATTTACTTTCACTAACACCAAATGTACTGCCGCATCTACAATATGAAGACTAAACCAAGCAATTTACTTTCACTAACACCAAATGTACTGCCGCATCTACAATATGAAGACTGATCCAAGCAATTTACTTTCACTAACACCAAATGTACTGCCGCATCTACAATATGAAGACTAAACCAAGCAATTTACCTTCACTAACACCAAATGTACTGCCGCATCTACAATATGAAGACTAAACCAAGCAATTTACTTTCACTAACACCAAATGTACTGCCGCATCTACAATATGAAGACTAAACCAAGCAATTTACTTTCACTAACACCAAATGTACTGCCGCATCTACAATATGAAGACTAAACCAAGCAATTTACCTTCACTAACACCAAATGTACTGCCGCATCTACAATATAAAGACTAAACAAAGCAATTTACTTTCACTAACACCAAATGTACTGCCGCATCTACAATATGAAGACTGATCCAAGCAATTTACCTTCACTAACACCAAATGTACTGCCGCATCTACAATATGAAGACTGAACCAAGCAATTTACTTTCACTAACACCAAATGTACTGCCGCATCTACAATATGAAGACTGAGCCAAGCAATTTACCTTCACTAACACCAAATATACTGCCGCATCTACAATATGAAGACTGAGCCAAGCAATTTACTTTCACTAACACCAAATGTACTGCCGCATCTACAATATGAAGACTAAACCAAGCAATTTACCTTCACTAACACCAAATATACTGCCGCATCTACAATATGAAGACTGAACCAAGCAATTTACTTTCACTAACACCAAATGTACTGCCGCATCTACAATATGAAGACTGAACCAAGCAATTTACTTTCACTAACACCAAATGTACTGCCGCATCTACAATATGAAGACTAAACCAAGCAATTTACTTTCACTAACACCAAATGTACTGCCGCATCTACAATATGAAGACTAAACCAAGCAATTTACCTTCACTAACACCAAATGTACTGCCGCATCTACAATATAAAGACTAAACAAAGCAATTTACTTTCACTAACACCAAATGTACTGCCGCATCTACAATATGAAGACTGATCCAAGCAATTTACCTTCACTAACACCAAATGTACTGCCGCATCTACAATATGAAGACTAAACCAAGCAATTTACCTTCACTAACACCAAATGTACTGCCGCATCTACAATATGAAGACTGATCCAAGCAATTTACCTTCACTAACACCAAATGTACTGCCGCATCTACAATATGAAGACTGATCCAAGCAATTTACCTTCACTAACACCAAATGTACTGCCGCATCTACAATATGAAGACTAAACCAAGCAATTTACTTTCACTAACACCAAATGTACTGCCGCATCTACAATATGAAGACTAAACCAAGCAATTTACTTTCACTAACACCAAATGTACTGCCGCATCTACAATATGAAGACTGATCCAAGCAATTTACCTTCACTAACACCAAATGTACTGCCGCATCTACAATATGAAGACTAAACCAAGCAATTTACTTTCACTAACACCAAATGTACTGCCGCATCTACAATATGAAGACTGAACCAAGCAATTTACTTTCACTAACACCAAATGTACTGCCGCATCTACAATATGAAGACTAAACCAAGCAATTTACCTTCACTAACACCAAATATACTGCCGCATCTACAATATGAAGACTGAGCCAAGCAATTTACTTTCACTAACACCAAATGTACTGCCGCATCTACAATATGAAGACTGATCCAAGCAATTTACCTTCACTAACACCAAATGTACTGCCGCATCTACAATATGAAGACTAAACCAAGCAATTTACCTTCACTAACACCAAATGTACTGCCGCATCTACAATATGAAGACTGATCCAAGCAATTTACCTTCACTAACACCAAATGTACTGCCGCATCTACAATATGAAGACTAAACCAAGCAATTTACCTTCACTAACACCAAATGTACTGGCGCATCTACAATATGAAGACTGATCCAAGCAATTTACCTTCACTAACACCAAATGTACTGCCGCATCTACAATATGAAGACTGAACCAAGCAATTTACTGTCACTAACACCAAATGTACTGCCGCATCTACAATATGAAGACTGATCCAAGCAATTTACTTTCACTAACACCAAATGTACTGCCGCATCTACAATATGAAGACTGAACCAAGCAATTTACTTTCACTAACACCAAATGTACTGCCGCATCTACAATATGAAGATTGAACCAAGCAATTTACCTTCACTAACACCAAATGTACTTCCGCAGTTAAATCCCAACCATCCACACCAGAGTATAAAAGTTCCAAGCACAACAGTTGTAGGTGAAGACATATGCATAACTTGAGATGAAGTGAATCTTCCTTGCCTTGGCTTTAAATAGATGGTAGCAACCAGTGCTGAAAATCCACCCACTAAATGAACTGGACCACCACCAGCGACATCTACTGCTCCAAATTTATAAAGGAATCCACCAGTAGACCATATCCACCGAGCCGGGAAGACGTATGATATGGTATTTATGAAGGAGTAGAACATATACGCATTAAGGTGAGTTCTTTCTACCATTGCACCTTAAATTCAAAAAGAAAACAGTAGGGTCACGTATCACTGCTTGCATTTCTTTAATCTCAATGAGGAAACCTGAGAAGGCAGCTTAAAGGCATTCAAAGTCAATAGAAATGGCCTTGATATATGATAGGTATCACAAGTCAAATATCTAACCAATAACATCAACATGTAGGGGTGATGATGGAGAGCTGGCAGTACTAACTGTTTTACTGTATATTGCAATACATAGAAATGATACCGGACGCGAAATGGAGCAACAAGACTAAAAATATTGTCATTATATCTCTATGGCGTAACAGGGCGACTCCAGGCACTTAAGAACATTTTATTTGGGGGCCTTTTCAAGCTTAAAAAGTTCTTCCCAAATCTAGAGCAAATAGCGAAAAAGGACCTTCATCAATATGGGAGAAAAGAAGCAATATGCAGCTTGTAAACTGAGGATATCGGCTGATTAAATATCTTTTTACATCAGTAAATGCTAAAGGTGGTCACTTGAAACCGTACAAGGCGCCTCTTTGGGGGCTCAAAAAGTTCGCGGGCCCTTAGGAGTTGCGCTAACTTCATGTAGGATATGCTACTGCAACATCTTAAAGCAGACCGAAAATCTGATCAAGCAGATTAAATTCGCTTCGAATAAACAATCATTCGTTTAGTTTGCAAGCACTAATAAAAATTGGTATGTTTTGAAGAATGCTTGATTTTCATATAGTGAAGAGATAGAGCAAATGTAATTTCATTGAAAGAACATATGCACAAGTCTTTCGAAAAGACAACAGAACTCTTCCAAAAATATGAAGAATAAAATATGCATACGTAAATTAATAGGGTTATCAACTAAACAAAACCAGTTTCAATAATTACTAGATCTGTAACTCACAGGCTACAGAAATTTAAACTCATTCTGATACCAACTTACAGCAAACTATTTTTAACACATGTTATGTTGGCCATACAGATCATGATTTAAATTCGTGTGTCCCTGTAGCTTGTTGAACGAAATAAATATGACCCTACCAAACCACTAATAACTTAGGTCATAGAAATATTTTGCAAAAATACTATCAATGTTTTTTTCCACAGCGAGAAGCGAACAGAAGCTAAAATGCTAAAGTCAACCAACTGACACTACTGCTTGACAAAAATCTAAATTGCAGGTGTAAAAATGCGAATCAACCGTGAAAAAAACACAATATGTGCTATCAGGACTAATTAATAACAAGACGAATACAAAGGGCTGTTTTTAGCAACACAATTCCAAGTGTCCGTTGTAATAGTCTTACAGAAAAATAAGTTAGGAATTCAAGCGCAACAAGGTCCTAAAGTCTGACATTTCCTTCTAATTGTTTATATTTTCCACAAACAACTTGATAATTCACATAATTATACACAAAAAATAAATTAGACTATTTACTAAATCTATATGGTGCAAGTACGTCCTCTTCATTTGAAGTGTAGTAATAAGAATAGAACTAATATAATAGATAAAATAGATAGTTATTTGCCCTCAGCTAGTACTTTGCGAATAAATAAACCTCTAGAGAGACAGTAAAAACGTGAAGTCTTCTAAATATGACTCCACATAATGTAGTAATAAAACGCATTCATGATGCTTGTCTAAGGGCAAAAATTTTATATGGCTAAAGTGATCAACACTATTCCAATACGATGCATATTTTTCAAATTCATCATTTCCAAATGAGCCTATCGTAAGGCTGCATCAGACCACAGGAGAATTGACAAGGGATGCCGGGTTGCGATCCCATCCCAGCCCCAACCTGCTTAATATCGTTGCAGGCCATCTATTATCCTCTGCAAACTTGGCTGACCCTTGTTCTACAACATGATAGTTGATGAAAATAAATGACCACACACAAAACGGGGCCTCTTTCATAAAGCAGCACCCCAAGGAAAAGCTGTCGGTCCGCCCCTGTATCTCAAATGAATATATTTCTTATCCTCATGCGATGAAAGAACACCTCTCTAATTACATCAAATGATTTCTAGTCGGATTAACACCAGAAACAGCTTACTTGCAAGCCATTCAATAATCCATCACTTAAACACTTCATCATCAATTAAGCATAATTTTAATTAATCTTTTACCATAGCACAACTGCCACACTTAAGATGATAGAAGACAGGTAAATTTTCTACCATCCGTATCAATATAATCAATCAATATTTCACCACAAAGAATTAAACAAATATCAGTTCGACAACGATTAGAAGAAAAGTAATAAAAAAGGAAGATGAGACAAATGAATGCTTTCATTACGGCAATCTGTATATATCGATCTAGTCATTGTTCCAACACACAAAGATGTATAAGATTAGGATATAACAGCATCTGCGCAAGATATTGTAGGCACACCTCAAGGTATCAACACAAGTTGAAGCAGCCACTACTGGGAAATGGGTCATAGTCATTTCTCCTCTCACTAGTAAGTAATACGTATTCATGGAAAAAGATGTATACTATACGGTGGAGGGAAAAAGTCAGTTGACAAATCCGGGTGATCTTTACTAATAACAAAATGCTTCCACCTCATCAATTTATAACAACTACATCAATAGCCGAATACACAAAAGCTCACGTTAAAAACGTCCACTTGGTGATTGTTGAAAATCATTACTTTGTTATGGACAAATTTTCAAAGCAGATGTTGCGTTGCTTATCAAAAAAGAATGAATTTCCTTTAGCAGGTAGTGCCAGTAATGACAAAACTACGTGTAAAAAGTACACCCTGTCAATATGCGAGAAAATTGATTAGGTTATAACTAATTGGGGAGAAACATGTGCTGCCATAATCCATCAGCTCAGCCGTATAAGGAGAATTTGAAGCATGAAAATGATTAAACCAGGTTGGCCAAAAAATCAAGATATTCCGAGTTGGTAGTAACAATGCAATGTCCAATACATTGTACCCGCATCTGCTATATATTTCGGTTCACCTTTTATCGGTCGTTATCCGACGTTTCATACTCTGACCAGTGTCAGACAAAAAAGCTTTCAGTATGCTGAAAGAATGTTCCCGCTTTTTCGTGCTATAGTGAAGATGTATTTATATATATATTTTTTATATTTGCAGGATACTGGTCAGAAAAGACACAGCAGCTTAGTCAGTCTGACTAAGCTGCTGTGTCTTTTCTGACCAGAATCCTGCAACTATTTATGCTCTTCTCCTAGGATTGAGCACTATATTCGGTTTTTGGAGGTCTGACTGTATGTCATTTTATTATATATATATATATATATATATATATATATATATATATATATATATATATATATATATATATATATATATATATATATATATATATATATATATATATATATATATATATATATTGCCAATAATAGGGCCAAATAGACGCATTCATCATATCACGTGATCACGTATACCCACATCTGGCTACATATTTCAGTTCACCTTTCGGTCGCTATCCGACGTCTCCTACTCTGATGAGTGTCGGAAGAAAAAAGCTTTCAGTATGCTATTATAGCTCTGTAGTACCAGCAGACTTTTCACATAAATATATATCGAAGTACTAGAAATCATAAAATTTGTCACGTACGAATTGACTTTGTCACTGAGGGAGAATAGTTTCTCAATGAAAGAAAGTTAAAACTGAATCGAAAACCTTTAAGCAAACAAGCAATTTATGCTCATCAAACTTTTCTATCCAAAATCTGTTATTATAGAAGAATTTCAAACACTTAATAAAAGACCTCTCAAGATTTTTATCATGACGTAATGAGGGGCTTGCTAATATCCATATATTCATCTGCAATACTGCATCAAATTGCAACTCTGATCTAATCCTTCTATACAAATTAACATAATGAAAAAATTCTAAAAAATAGTTTCAAGTCCTTAAATCTAACTCAACTACTATCCCGAAAAGTATTAAGACAAAGATATTGCGGCATTTTCAATTTTCTGCTCGCAGGTTGACAAATTTTCAATAATCACCAGTTACGTAATGCTTGTTCTAAAGGTTGTAACAGCAGAGAGCAGAAAGGATACATATAAAATGGCCTATTACCAAATTCATCAAAACGCTTTAAAAGGACTGTTACAAAGAGAAGAAACCACAACAAATGTTGTGAAATAGGGACAAAGTGAAAACGGTGTGAGTTCCATACATTTGAAGTCCAGGCTCAATATACTTTTTTGTCCTCTTCTGCAACCCAGATCTCGGTCCAGTTTCCCGAAACAATTCTTGAAAGCTCTAAGCTAAGTGGTCTATATAAGTTTACATATAGCTTTCAATCGGCTAGAGTTTGTTTAAATGAGTGATATTTACATCAAAAAATCTACAGGTCACTTTTACCACATGCAATTTTCACTTCATATATATAAAGCGGCGATTTTAGTTTACAAAGAACTCCGTCTTTGCTACTTGTTACTCAGTAAACATATCACGCGCACGAAACCATGCCTATCTTTTCTAATTCAACCAATATATATTATATGGCCTAGTTAAAACAAAAGAAGTTGACCTAAACATAAAGTAAAACTGATGTATAAATAAAGAAACAAACAAACCAGAAACAATAGTTGTTGCAGTTGTTGCAAATGAAAGCTGGAAGAAGTAGTTTGAAAAAACAGCGCCCATTTCATCATGATCGGCATCGGTTAAAAAGAGTCCATTGCCAAAAAATTCATTCGAGCCTTTTCCACTACCATAACTCAATCCATACCCAATCAGCCAGTAGGACAATCCACCAAAGATTACATCAGTCATATTTTTAACCATTATACTACACTCGTTTCTTGTAGAAACAGAACCTTAAAAAGAAACAAAACCTGAGGTACAACATAGGTTGCTAGATATAGTCTACCACAGAAAATGAACACAGCGAGCCTTTGCCATCATAATCAATAACTGTTACGAGACTTCACATGTATCGGTGTTTGCTAGATAAGACGTAACTGTTATAAAATTGCACTTTATAAGTAAAAAAGGGCATTCGTGATCCTAACTAAGTGCAACAGGCGCTACATACAACTCAATTCAAAGCACATAACTAATTGACTCTCTCTCTCTCTCTCTCTATATATATATATATATATATATATATATATATATATATATATATATATATATATATATATATATATATATATATATATATATATATATATATATATATATATATATATATATATATATATATATATATATATATATATATATATATATATATATATATATATATATATATATATATATAGCTAAATGTTGAAAGTCCACCACCACTTATGAAAGGTACTAACTGTCAACCCTTAAGATTACCGGTATTTAATTGCTCTGAGGATTAGCACGTTCCTAAATAGCACTGTATATATCAAGGTCAGGTATAAAAATTAGCGAAGCGAGATTTCTTCTAAATATGAATGTCAACAGTTACCTGCTTCCAGCAATCCAAAGCCACTTTGCATAGTAAATATTATGAATGAACTTGTCAAAATCCAAGTCGCATCGCTAGAATCTAAGTCGGATGATGCCTCTGAAAGCTTGTCATTTACCAAGTAACAAAGTTTGCTCATGTTTGCCAAAAGTCCTCTGAAATTTTCACATAATAGTGAAGAGCTGATATCAGAACCATTGCTCATCGCGAAACCTCCGAATGACAAATTGCAAAGGCACTGAAATCCGTACAGTTTCCAATGTTGTACTCAAAACGTGAAAATCAAAAGAACACTTTTATATTATAAGCTGCCTTCTGTCACGTGTAGAAGAGAAACATTCCAACAGGTGAAGACATAACACAAAACAGCTGAAAATAAACTACAGAACAGCAACAAAGATCAACTGTTGGAACTCATCCATGATTGCTTCAATGCTCATCAGATAAAATATTGATTACTCTTACACTTTCTCGCATATTATCACATATTGAAACTTAACGAAGCACAAAAAACTGCTGCATGATGTATTCGCTGTTTTCGCACAGGATATAAAACAGCTGAACAAGCTTCAATCTATATTCTTGATTCGCGGATTTTATAAATACCTGTTACATAACTAAACATCATTTATAGAAAACTCTTGCGAAAACCTAATACTGTCTGAATTGCGCCATAAATAATTAAGTTTAATTGCATACATCACATATTCACAATGCTACAACAGCCAAACAACATCCTCTATCCTTTTACTACATTTGTACGACACGCAAGGATAGTCAAATAAAATTTTGAGTGCTACGTAAAGTATGAACTGCGGTTGTTCTGTGCAGAAACTGTCAACGATCAAAACGAAATTAACAAGCGCTACGAATAGCGGTTGAGAGAATCAAAACAAGATTTAAAAATGAAATAACAGAATTTAGAAAAGAATATCCGTCTTATTGTAAAACACACTACGACAAGAGCAATATACTGTTCGAAAAAGCAGGAATATACATTAGCATACTGAAAGCTATTTTCATTCACCACTAGTCATGAGCATGGAACGTCTGCTGGTAACGACGGAAAAGTGAACCGAAGACAAGTATATAACCGTATGTGGATAGATCACGTGACAAGAAGAACATTGCGTTCAATTGGCCTCATGATTGGCTAACTGGTACCTATTCACCAATGTTCAGTAGCAGGGAATAGGTGTCAATTGGCCAGCCATACGACCAATTGGACGTAGTATTTATCTTGTCACGTGAATATATCCGCATCTGTTTCATAGAGGTAGGACAATAAAACAGTGATAACGAAGCTCTAAAAAGCGATGATATGTCCGCTATCTTGTTGAAGGGCAGGAGTGAGAGAGGACCTGCAGGTCTGAATACTAAGCATGCGCCGAAAAAGGAATATGGGAAACTTGGTTTCATTTGTTCCATATTGAATGCTGTGTTATACTCTGACGAGTGTCGGACGAAAAGAGCTTTCCAGTATGCTTAAGAATATTCCCGCAAGCAAAAGTGAAATTCTGTAGTACCCATAGACAAAAGCAATATATGTTGAAAAGTGATGCCTTGGTCCTTGTAACACGCAACAGTATTATTACCGGTTGCTTGTTGCACGTATTCCTAAATAAGGTAGGAATGGTTTTGCTAGAATAAATACTCTACTTCTGTAACCAATATTGTATACTTTTTCAAATGCTCTAAAATGGTCTTTACATGAGAAATTTCAGACCGGTCTCAAACTCACGCCAACCAGAGTTCAGTTCGGTGTGTGGTCAAATCCCTCTGAGTGTTCACATGAGTAAGGTGAATTGAAACTCATGCTGCCTTGAGCTTCAATTCGGCTGTTTAAACCGGTTTGAAATTTTCAGTCGGCGTGAAATTGTCATGTGAACGCGATTTTTTCAAAGGGGGGCAAACTGAACACGCAATATCAAAGCTAAGCTGCATCCTGTGATGGAATACTAAGGAAAATAATTTGTGAAAACACAGGAGTGTTGTTACTGCTGCTTGATGTGAACTCAAGCCGGTATGAAATATCCATATGAATGCAAAGGAGATCAGCCCACCCGAAATGAACTCATGCCGGCGTGACTTGCAAACTTGTATGAATTTTCTCATGTGAAGGCCATCTAATTAGGCTATGTGCCCAATATGCCATTTACATCTTGGCAGTGAAGCAAAATTCTACACTAAATAGTAGTCTAGATAACACAGTTGCATAGGTTATAGCAAAAGTTAAGCCCCAAATACGACTGCATACGCTTAGGAGAGCCTGTCAGAGAGGACAAATATCTCGGGCCGTAGGCATAGTGAGGTAGGATGATCAGTTCCTTTCTTCGCCGCCTATACCTCCCAGGGTTGCCATCTGGCACCCATTTGCTGCTGGGTAGAAAATGAACAAGCATCTATATGGAACAAAATTTTTACATAATCTACAGCTGCAATCAAAGTTTCTAATTAATTAAATTTTTTGTTTGAAAATCTCTAGTGATTGGGACTTTGATTTCTGTTGGCAGTGTCTGCCATAATTTTTTCCAATACATCTGATGGTATCTATGCCATACAATACCTAAAATTAGGATACAAGCTAAGCCACAAAGCATCAGCTTAATTCACTGCCATATCCCGAACTACTTAGCCAGTGATGAAGAAATAAAAAATTGTACAGTATAATGCAAAAAACTGTGGATAAAATCTAAAATGATCTAGCATGAAAAACAATATAAATATCTTGGTCAGAGTTGACATACTGGTAAAATATGTATCAATACTTTTTTTCACTTTCTCTTCTTGATTGTTTCTTCTCTTCCATTTATTGTATTATATTTTGAAGTGTCAGTACATATCATGCTGGGAACTCCAATGACTAACTGTATATTAACGCCGTGGAAGGTACTGTAGTTGTATTTTTGGGTTCTTTTTTATACGATTGTAAACAAGCGAAACTCGCAAATATTCTGATTAACTAGCAGATGTTTTACGTATGTTCCTAAAAAGCAGGAATTTCAAAGGTGCATTGAAGGTTGCATTTCTCCCCAATAATCTACAGTTTAGTGCTGTTTTGAGCTATAGATCCCGTCTACACGCTATCGGATTTCATATTGAATCGATTACGAGGCAAAGAGAGAAAATACAAAGAACAGCCCCTGTATCGATTCGGTATGAAATCGCATCGGGTTGGGATGTTTACATAATACCATATTCATTGCATACCGTACTTTCAACGTGTTGAAATCATACTACATTCTCTTCATGTAAACGGAAGGCTAATGCGATAAGAAATCATATCGGATTCATATGCATCCGATTCGTATAGAAGGGGTCATAAAGATAAACATTTATTGATAGTCCGCTAGATGCGGACTTGCTCGGACACAATGTACCCACTGTACCTGTCAATTGCAATTATTCATGGAAAGACTAACGGCCCTGCCCATCTCAGCTACTTGGTTAGAACTTTCAATATGCAAGGATCGAAAAGTTCGCAAAGGATCACGGGAAGGTAATGTGACGGGTCTCTGCGAAAGAGCACGTGGCTTTCAGTCTTGAAAACCAAAATGCTCAGCTGCTCCACTCAAACCATTGGGGGTATAGAGGGATGGTAATATCAAGTCAATTACACTATGATTTTACCATGAGTGCTATAATGTCTATCATAAACTTCATATTGACTTACCCACTATCAGCTATGACAACAAACTTCTTGGCACAAGAAGCAACTATTTTTTCTTGGGTAAGACATCCACTAAAAGCAAAACGTGCTAGTTATATTACACTTTCTCTATTACGAACGCTTTGAAAGTACACAAAAAGAGAATCAAAACTCAATTCTGCTTCATCTTCTTCCAGCAACAACACTAAAAAATGTTGCCGCATTTACTTCCAAAGATGATAAGGGCAAACATTTTTTCCTATTTACTTCTAAAAATAAACAGGGCGAAACGTTAGGGCAATGAAGTGAACACTGACGAGATAAGCAAGTTGTGACATAGGAAAAGCAAGGTGGAGAAATGTAAGCAGGAGGCTGGGATACAAATGTGTTGAACAGCTTTAGAGCAAATAACAGAAATGATAAAAAGCAACATTGTCAGCTGCATTTTTAAGATTTTCTCTGGGAAGCCATAAATATCGTAGATCTCTAACATAACGACCATACAAAGTAGCAGTTGCAAACAAAACCAAAACCGCTAATATTCTAGATAGTTACCTCTTGATGTACACAAAATGTAACCTTTCTGTCAAACAATTAGGAACTGAAGTTATGAGCTTTATGCTAGCTAATAGAAATAGATTCCATGCTGAATGCCTTAATATTAGTTTAAAATATACATGGCAATAATAGCTTTACTCCTGAAAAACTTATCATTGGTAACACTTTGGAGAAGTACATCTAGAGTGAAAGAAACCAATCTTATAAAGATATCAAAGTAAACTCTAAAGCTCAGATAAACATAGCTTATTGTAGTTACTTTGACATGAGCTATGGGAGCACCATGGTGCATATAAAAGTAACTACATAAAGACTATGCTATTAAAGCAATTATCATACCACATTATACTTCATGCTTTTGTAGGCCCTACATCTATACAAATTAACATCCAAACAGACTTTAGCAGAAGGATGGCATTATAGTATGCTTGACCCTGAAGAAGGTATTGCACCGAAACATACATACTGCCTCAGTTGAGTGAACAACTCATTGGATTCCAAAAGTTGAATGCCCTTTGAGTTTCGCAGCTATTTCATTGCACCTCAAAGATGTAGAGGAATGGCGCGGGACTCCTAGTTATGATGCATTTGGGCGTTTATGGAATCAATAACTCCTGGGGTATGAAAAAATGTATTGGAAATTGTGGCAGACTTAGTATACACCAAATGTAAGATGGTATATATATATATATATATATATATATATATATATATATATATATATATATATATATATATATATATATATATATATATATATATATATATATATATATATATATATATATATATATATACATGTATGTATAAACTAAGCCAAGAGGGGGCTGCCACAATTTGCAAAAAAGTTTTCTCTCGTGCGCCAAGGAGGAGTCGAATCCACAGAAACACAAAAGTATCATGACCAGGACTCCCGCACTATTCCACTTCGCCACAGAGGTGCAATGAATCAGCTGTGGAACTCAAAGGTCACTCAATCCTAGGAATCCAATAAGCCCTTGTAAATTTTTAATAAATATCTACGTCATGCGACATTATCTTAAAATAGCGAATTTCCTCACAATAGCTTTTATATTCACTTCGTCGTTACTTTTGATTTCATTGAAATCACATCCAGATCAGTTCACTCAACTGAAGCACTCAACTCAATTCGATTCTGAAATGTGACTGTTCATGCAATTGCAAAAGATTAGCAACTAGATAAAAGAACCTTTTTCAAAATATTCCATCTGTTGGCACTAAATGACTCGTCTCCTCTTTCATGTTTGGAGGGAAAATATTCAAAGTGGCGACACGCCCTTGTAAATTTTTAATAAATATCTACGTCATGCGACATTATCTTAACATAGCAAATTTCCTCACAACAGCTTTTATATTCACTTCGTCGTTACTTTTGATTTCATTGAAATCACATCCAGATCAGTATACTGTGAACATACATACATAAATACAAAGTGTATACAGCTATGTACAAAGTATATACAGCTATACTAGCGGAGTTTATCACGCAACGTTGCCAAGAAAACAATACAATCACAGAAGAGCAAACTTCTGGGAAAATGGGAAGTTGGGGATGTACAGATCAACTACTCATTAATAACAAGATACACGATGAAGTGACCAGCAATAGAATGAACCCAGCAACATTCTGGTTGGATTATAAAAAGTCGCTTGATAGTGTACCACATAGGTGGCTTATTAGATGTTTGGAGTTGGCTTAGGTACTAGAGACAATCATATTAGCAATCAACCAACTAATGATAGAATGAAAATGTATTTGTATGGAGAATCAACAAATGTGGAAACAGATTTTATTAGTTATCTTAGAGGAATTTTATAAAAAGATACCTTGAGCCTTATAATTGTTTGCCCTCTCTGTCAATTCGTTATCGCATTTATTACAGCAACATGAAGATTATAAAGCAGGGAAAACCATTAGGAACAAAAATATAAGTCACCCATTCATTGTGAATGACTGGAAGCTATATGCTGCTAACATTGAACAAATGAAACAAATACTTGAAACTGTGACACAGCCCTAGAGTAAACTAGGGGTGAATCTTGAAGCCAAGTGTGTATACCAGTCCATAGAGACGTAGACGGGAAGACAATGAATGAGAGCTAAAATGCGAATAATCTTATCATACAAGAAATCAATGAAGGAGGTACCTGCAAATATTTAAGCATTGATTAATCAGTGACGATAGATGGACCACTCAACAAGACAAAATTGGTAAGGGGCATAAATCTAGAGTCAAGAAGAGTTGATAATCATAGCTCATTAGATATAACAAGCTAATTGCACACAATGCTTTTGTTGTGGCATCATTAAGTCAAACGAAAGGAATTTTGAAATGGACGAAGGAGGAAATAAATGAACAAGATGTACCAACAAGGAAAGTACTTACAGTGGCTGGATCACTTCGTACAGCTTGTGATACTGACAAATTATATACTCATAAGCCTGTAAGCCTGGTACTCGTGACAGATCCATCAACAAGTATCATGAAAAGATATTAAAAAATTTTGACATCTTTCCCGATGATCGTTAATGGATCTATAACGATTACCACGATTACCTGGGTGTACTCAATGTGGATTATAACGATTACAGCTTATCGCAATTGTGACAACCGTGATAATCGTCAAGTGAGTACCAGGCTATAGGAGTTAAGGAGGCAGAGCATTAAGGAGCATAGAACTACGCGAGATCAAATGGTGGGCATGATGGAACATCTTGAACAGGCTGCATTGGAGAACAGTCTACTAACGTTAGTTAGGTAGCATGAGGTAGAAACGATACTTAGACTTGGAAAATAATTCATAAAACACAAACAGATATTCCAGGAATGCAGTAGTGTCAAAGAAGGAACAAGAAGAGAGCGGGAAGATAGATGGAAACGAAAAGTCACTCATGATAATTTGCAACAACATTGTTAGAAGATGATACCATTGATAAGGAGAAAACCAACAACTGGTTGAAACTACATGTTCAACAAGTGTGCGCATGTCCAGTTTTGGCTCCTACATTGTACCTAAATACCAGGCACGACAGTTGGGAGGCATAATACATCAAGGAATTACACGAATAGAAATGAAATCACCTCTAATGATACACGAAGATCAAATGGGAACCCGGTGGGACGAGTGAATCAAAAATATTACGAAAACCGAGAGCCATAGACCTGACATAGTCATGTGACACTCCGAAAAGCAACCATACAAAATACTTTATGCAAAAAGCTCCAGAAAACTCATGAGATACAGGAAAAGTACATACCGCTCATTACTAACTTAAAGCGTCCATACGGACAACAAAAGTTTGATGCAGTCATTATGCCAATAGGAACGATGGATGCTGTACCAAAGAGCTTAGAGGGAGATTCAAATAAATTGAACTTACAACATCGTGAAGATGAAGTTGTTGCCCAGGTAAAAAAAGTCCACACACACACACACACACACACACACACACACACACACACACACACACACACACACACACACACACACACACACACACACACACACACACACACACACACACACACACACACACACACACACACACACACACACACACACACACACACACACACACACACACACACACACACACACACACACACACACACAATGTATATATAAATACATGTTCAAACTATATAAGGCACTAAATGTCCTACTATACTCTTCCTACACATTATAAAGTTAAAACGGCGTATTAAAGCATTGTTCAAACATGATAGGGCATCAAGAATTGTCAACCCAAGAACTATGACAACGTTGTGGGATAGTATAGAAAAAACACGGAACACCAGGGTGGCAATTGACGTATTTAAATCACTGCACAATCTGCTCAACAATCACTGCATTTATAATCGATCGGAAAAATCTATTCGCGAGGAAACATCCATCTTATTATTCATAAAGAGACTGCGACTATCTAAGACTCTGTAGATTCCAAGGGAGATGTATTGGACACTAATTACAATTTTGTCCTTTTTCTTGCATGTTTTTAACTATATCTTTACTATTTATTTTTAACTGTCTTTAGTTATTACTGATTGTTAATAGGTAGGAACAGGTCCTTGAAGGATAGCAGACTGTTTAAGTCTGAACAAGTTAACCTGTCAAAATATTAGTTATTATTATTATTATTATTATTATTATTATTATTATTATTATTATTCGACTCTTCAAACTTCATCAGTTGATTTTATCTTGAATATGATGGATTTCACAGATGGAATCTTCAGTAAAACAGTATTGTGATCTTAAACACAATCGACTGTGCATATTGAATGCTAGGGAGAATAGTTATGCAAGGTACTATTAAAACAAGTCCGTGATGTCATTCTACTGCTGCGTACCGTACACGAACACACTTTCATTCGTTTTTATTGTTCACTACAATTTCTTTCCTTCTCTGTTTATCCTCACTGCTCCCGAGACTTGCCGTATCATTGCGTTGTCCTATCACTGACTAGTGAGAATGTGGTATGCGCCCATCATGCTTTCTTTTGCAATGTTTCCAAAAAGCTGAGCACTCTTCTCTCCTTGCTAAAGATGCTAAATGCTCTCTGCCTCTTGTATACGCACTGCGTGAAGTTTCTCCAATGCATAATTTCTCCTTTCATTATTATTGTAACGACCTGAGCTAATCTTTAACGTTTGGAACTGAATATTGTAATAGTTTTCTCTTTATGTTGCCTGTTTGAATCACTTGGTTGTATTGACAGTCATGTTGTGTTCGTAAAGTCCCCTTTTGTGTTGGTGAACACCCTTTCCGGGCCATGCGTTGGTCTATCAACCTGTATTGTGATTCGTAGTATTGTATGTTGACTGGTTTTAGTTCTATGACATATGTATTAGTGGTTGCATCAGATTTTCGTATGATTGCATGTTAGAGTACACATCGATTGAGTGGCTTCGAGATACATCTACTTTAGGCCTACGCCTATAGCCTAGGCTTAACCATGAATCTATGTGTTAGTTTGCCACCACCAACCAGAACCCGCGAACATTCAAAGCGATACATTACATTCTGTACAAGTGAAACTGTACGCTACCCCAAGCGCATCACTTAGTCCTTTTCCCCAGTGAGGCACACCATACGCTAAGCTTTCTGACAAACTTTGCCTAAAAAGGGTCCGATCTTGCAAGAGTCTCTCTAAGGAGATGCCTGTCTGTTCAATTAATTGACCTTGAGCCCATTTGCCTTTATCTCTTCCATACACTTTGTCTGTAGTTCTGACAATTACTTAAACCAGGTTGAAAAAATGCACAATTTCATTAAAATTGTTAGTGTTTAAGTGGAAGACCCCTTGAAAGTCATTATCATAGTTGAGAAGTGAACCTCCTTATATATCTGAAATATAAATATAACATGAATATGAACATACCCTCCGCCTTTGATACAATTTAACATCCTATCTACTTCATCTGCACCATCAATTGCAATATCTAACTAAAATGATAAGGAAAGTTACTTCAATGTGCTTTGCTACGTTGAAAACAAAACCAATAATTACATTGAAAAAGTGATGAAACAGACAAGTTTTCAAGCAATAGCAACCTATACTTGACCAGTATATTGTTTCTATACTATGCAACATTTGACAACAAATCAAGTAGCAAGCAAAAACGAGACAAAAACAGATGGCAGCACATAGTTTTCTAGTAATTCAAATCCTTCACAACTCAAAGGATCTATGCTGGAAAATTAGCAAATCAAAAATGATACACTAATTGCTTTCTAAGGTAAACCTAACCATGCTAAATATATGGATTTGTACTTGTGAGTACACTCCTTTTTCACACACTCTTCCAATAGTAGAAGATTTGATTTCAACTTTAGGCTTGTAATCTAGAATCTATAAGCGTTATTGATTTCAAAATGCTTAGCGAAAATTAACGCGCAAGCTATCGAAGAAAAATAGCGATTGAACAGACGTTTAGACATTCTGCCAGGCAAGCGCGTATGACCGTATGAGGCATCAACAGGTGGTTATTTTAGGCTGATTTATCGTTTGTTTCCTTCATAATTTGATCAGATATTAACTTCGTTACTTCGCAAGAAATAGAAATCACTTCACATTTTCCGAAGTCCAAGCCGCTGATTCGAGCCTGTCTATGCATTCAGGTTTTGCATATAAGTCTGAAGAACAACCAAGAACGGTTGGCATCATAGTTAGGTCTACGAAAATTAGTGATTCGTTTTGTAGTATCCACCCGCATGAAACAGTTGGACCCTCGATTGCCAGTTCTATATCGTATAAGGCCAATTTTCCCACAAATCATTTCGTATTAGCTAGTTTTGTACACTCAAAAATTTATGAAATTACCCAAAATGAACAATCAATTCTGAGTGGTCCTCCTCTAAATAAGAGGTTCCAAACAAGGGGTGCCCCCACCACCTGGAGGTACGAGATATCATTCCAAAGGGTGCGAGAAGCAACCATCTCAATGGCAGGTATTTGATCTATGCATTACAATCAGAGGCCTGTTGAATAAATATCTGTTGTAGAATGTCAGTGGTCAGAGCAGAAAGTTATTCGGGGTGCAGGAGTACATACATTCAAATGTAAATTGTTTATTTGTTTAAGGAGGTTTATGTATAGGCAGCAGTCAATGCTGATGAGGACCTGCTATCTAAAAACTGAAATATTTGTGGAATTACAAACAGAAAAAACGACCTACTACAAAACTGCCTATTCTATCTAATAAATCTTACAAAGTGATCAAACAATCTAACTTTGCCAAAGCTGTATAAAGTAGTCCAAAATTATATAGTGTCATCCTTACTCATAATGATGCTACTTCATCTATCATACGAAATACTTTGATAAGAGTCCAGCTACTGATTATGGAGCTTTCTTAAATCTTGATAGGCTTCTAAATGACTTAATATTATGAGAAATTAAGCTCCACGCTAGTGCTGCATTATGTTTATATGTTTTTCTTCCAATTTGAGTTCTCGACTGCTGTAGTTTATTTTAAATGAATTTCCAAATGAATTCGAAAAAAGGCTGGGAACCACTATTCTAAACAGTAATTTATATGATCATCAGAATTGCAGAGCTACAAAAATGTAGAGAAATTCTAAAATACCTGATGAAAACAGTATATAATTATTGCTTTAAGCAGTCGATATGAATATGCTCATAATCCATATGAAAAACCAAGAAAAACTTATGGCTTTCCAATACACAGGCCATAGAACCTACCATTGGATTTCTGTCAAGGTCACTTAATGTCAACCCAGCATTGACAATCAACTCTCTGGCCTAAAATTGAAAGGAATTGATGATAATGTCAATCCACTTTGAGCTCTCAGCAAATGATTAGACACTAATATGAACACACCTCAAGATTTCATTGGAGATAGAGGTTGAAAACCGTAATAATGACAATAGTCAAATAATTAGCTGCAGTAAGTGCGTCATTTGAAGCAAAAGGGGTTACGTATTAAGAATGTGAGCTTCTCTATAAGTTGTGTTCTTTCAATGATACCCCTAGTTCATTGGTGTGTGCTCGTATTATTATCTAACATGCAGAGAACAAAGGGCAGAGAGGAAACAATGTTGACTAGATGAGGAGTGAGAGAGAAATCATGAAAAGGGGACGAGTAGTGATGACACTGATGATGTATGGTGATATCATCCACGGTGTATAATGCTGGGATGCGACTGAATGACAGCAGAAAAGTTGGCATCAAGTAAGAAGTAGCCTAGTAAACAATGTTTACGTCCATTACATGGTAACTGTAATGATGACAGTGCTACGAAACTGAGGAGAAGTTACCCCTAGCTACTTTGTCCTTGTACC
This sequence comes from Mastigias papua, assembly GCA_964019165.1. Lineage (NCBI taxonomy): Eukaryota > Metazoa > Cnidaria > Scyphozoa > Rhizostomeae > Mastigiidae > Mastigias > Mastigias papua. The sequence continues at coordinate 3,438,373 of OZ025284.1, read as the reverse complement.
AATCGAATCCAATAAAGTTCACTTTAACTCTAGGACGAGTATCAGAGAAGAATGCATACATATTATTGGAAATCTATTCCCTTAAGACTACTAAGACCAACTAATTAATCAATTTTGTTCTACAATGGACCATGCTTGCCTTCAATGTAGCTTGGATGTAGTCAGGGTCAAATGTCAAAGTTTAGCCCTTGGATCAATTTCAACCCAAAGTGCACTGCCCCTTTATATTCACTAGGCTATTAGATGATGCAATTTTCATGCTGATAGGGCAAGTACCACCAGGGTTATCGTGTGAGGGCATAAGGGAATAATTACAACTTAGGTAACGTTTGTAGGGTGAAAACAGCAGATCATAAGATTTCTGAACAAACGGCACTATATTGCACATACATTATCTGAAGATGAATAAACACATACTTTTAAGAAGTTTGCGATATAGGTTATGTTTTGGTCCCAAACTTGAACTACCCTGCATGCAGGTTACTAATTCTTTTGCAGTCATCTTTATCTAAAGATACTGACAAGAGGTCTCAAATAAATCTTCCTATTTTTGAAACTAGACTCAATAGTATAATCCAATATTTCTGCATGATAGGTTGGTTAAACAAAAAATAGTTATGGCTGTACCCAAATCTATATAATAATATGAAAATGCAAAGATATTTCATCTGGCACTGGTTTCCAGTGGGGAATTTCTAGTACAACAACATTGGGTCAACTGTGATCCAATAATTGTCATTTAGAGGTGAGAATGTTAAGGCCTTTAGGATCATGGATTCCATAGGTAGGTTTCTGGGTTGGCCAGATGAGAGAGAAGAGTTTGCTTTTGAATGAGCTTACTGTAAATATATGTAACTCTCCTATCTCAGGAGCAAGGTTGATCCATTCTTTCAAACAATATGGGTAAAAACTTGCCCCAAAATGCTCTGTCCTCACACAACAACTTTAACTTTGTCACTGACTGTTTGTGTTCACTGCTGAAGTGCAATATATTTAATACTGAAAATATCACAAATCGAATGGACAAAGACAAAGATCAAAGAATAAGGATTGGGCAGAAGAACAACTCTCAATGGCACATCTGATGTTTTGGTAATGTGAGATAATCATTATAAATGCATGTAGAACAATAGAACTTTACTTACATCATTTTGAAGCCACAATAAGTCTTAATGGAATAATTAGATCATTGGTTGGAAAAACTGCAATGAACTGCAGTGAGGACTTGCTTTAGTTGTTTAGCTTTATTGCATGCCCCATACACAAATGCATACCCAATCAAAAAGGGTCTGCCAAAAAACAGTGAGTTGTCCATCTGCTGAATCTTTACTCTGTCCTAAAATTGGTACAGTCCCCTGAAAGTATAGCTCGCTGCATGAGATTCACCTGAAAAGCTGAAATTTCTCAACTCTTGTAAATATAAAAGTTCCCAAAAGTTACCCCCACCTGACTTTCAAGGGTATGGAACCAAGTGAGACTTAAGTTGTCCATAACTTTCACCCATTCCTAGCTTGTCAATGTTGCCCACTACTTGTTTTACTTGTTTTGCTGCCATAAAAATTGCACTGTACTACTAAACAAATCAACACACTACTCCTAGGTCCCAAGTAAGTGGGAGGGTCATAATAAGTGGGGGGTTTGGAAAATTTTCAAAATGAAATACATGGAGGATCCATCAGAATAAGTCGGGGGGGGGGGGGGGTTGGAAATTGGTCTAAAGTTGTACCAATCTGTTTTCATGTAAAACCATGCTATAAACCTCTTAAAATAAATGCTCAGTTGTTATTTGGTCATGACTACATCATTTGTAAAAGTACTATTTACACATGAGTATTATGGAAATTCAAACTCAGTAACTCAAAGCTTTTGCAGGCCTGTCTAAGAAAATGTGAAAATGTAATAAGTGGGGGTCCTAATAAGAGAGGCAGGGTAGGAAATTTCTTTTGAAAAAATAAGCGGGGGGATGCTCATTCAGGACCTAAGATTATTTAAACAGCTATAGTGATACTTCCCTTTCAAGCACATTCTAATACAAGGTAACAGTTTTATAGCATATTAAGAAGGCCAGGCTTGATGGTGTTAAGGGTTGGTGTCCCTTTTGATCCTTAAGAGCATCTGTCAAGAGAAATAAGTATGCATCATTACAATGTGCATCAAGCAGAACTTCAAAATCTTCCTGCAAAATCCTTCATTTAAAAATCACCTGAAATGATGTTGGAATGCATTGAACATTGAGTCCCTCTAAAGTAACTTTCTCTGCTAAAAAGCAAAATTATTGATTAGATGACATGAACATCACCTGAACATTTTATATGAATACACAGTCTAAAAGTTGAATAAAAAGAGCAAAAGAGTAAACAGTTATTGGCATATGTTATTAGGCATTAGTGTTTGATATCACATATCGGATAGAATATTTACAGAAGTTTTTGTCAAATAGCTAGAACAAATCTCTACCATACCCAGCCTTTGAACAGCAAAAACAATTGTTGAGCCACTCCCAATTCCAATCTTCTGGTTATCCTACAAATCAAAATGTACATCATTTTCAACTTGCCTGGCGCTTCCACCACATACATTGTGCAAGGTATTCTCAATAGCAACCTGTCATAATCAGTTAAGATATGGTACAAATTGCAATCCAACCAGTTGCCTGTCAATGCAGCTAACGCAAATTGACCTTGGTAACAAATGTAGCCAGCACAGCCATTAAAAAGCAATTGTGCCCTAGCAATTTCAAGGCATTTCAAGCATTTCAAGGCTCATGTCAAGGACCTCTCTTGCAACCTATAACCAATTGGTTTTTGCCCAGAAATATCATATTCATAAGTCACAAATCAAATCTTCTAGTGAGAACTTTCATTTGAAAATATCTATGATTTTGATGCATGAAAAGGGGTAGTAGTTGGAGTGAAGATTCAGTCTGTAGCGCACAGGGTGGCCTCAATACATTTCTATTTTGAGGTACATTGGACTGAAAAAAATCAACCACTTTAACATACATTTTACCAATACAAAGAAATACCTGATTGCATTCACCATCAAAATAAATTTCAATTTAGACGAGAAACTGTTCAAAAATCAGCAGTTCCCTCACTTTAATAAGAATGAAAATCATACGCATTGAACAATACTCTTTTGAGTTTTGACAAAACTCCCCAAGGTCCTATTTACAAATACGCTGCACTCTGTCTACTTTGAACTCTAGGGGAATGTAAAATCAGTTGAATTACAGTGCCAGATTTTACCTCAGTTACCCCTAAATATAATTTGTATAGCCTTTAACTATATTTTCTAAGCTATGAAACAGTGTGACATGAAGAGAACAGATTCATAAATGATTTTGTAAAAAGATAAACAATAACAAGCAGTTAGATTTAACTATATATTTATATTTATTTATTTATAAATGCTTCAGGATTTTCAAAAAAAGTCCATCCTATATGGTGAATTGCTTCTTTCAACCAGAAAAGTCTTTCTTTTCCAGCATCTTGATCTTTTCCATTGCTTCTCACATTTCTACTCTTTGTTGCAAAAAAGGATGAACAAAACGTCACAAAAAGTCAAGAAAAAGGCATTCATTTCTTTTGATACCATCTGCAGGTTCTGTTTCAAGTCATCTAAAAATTTACACTTACCCTCAAAATTGAAGAGACATGGAACTTGCATTCCCTGTTTGTCTCCAAGATTCAATGGATTTTCTATGATTCTAACATGACACCTTGCAAAGGCATCACTTCTCAGCAAGTAGAAAATTGTTTTTGCCAAATGCCCATTACTACCTTTATTTTAATGTTCAACAACTATAGCATCTTTTAGCATGCACACAGCAGATTTGTCTGCAGTGGGCTCTCTGGTTTTCTTTCTGCCATTAAACTTTCATTGCTAACAGGTTTCTATATATACTTTTTAATATACATGATAACCTCTAACTTGAGATGCAATGCTCAAATTTTTGCTATGATGATTGGGAATTGAACATCATAGGGGATTGAGAATTGGTTTATTGCCAGCCTTGTTACCCCTTCTTTATCTTCTGCCACACTCAAAAGTGTGGCTTTGAAGGCTCCTCCTCACATAATACTATTAATTTGAAATTTGCTTCATGACATGATCTTGTAGTAGAATCAAATGTATCTAGTTGCAGCTGAATATGAATGCAACGTAAAAAAATAGTACCACTTGCAGAGTAAACATTAGAAAAAAGCACTTATATCTTGACATTAACACAAAGTTTGAATCAGAAGGGTTTTTCTTTTCAGGGGACAGACCGAATTGGTCAAATCTGAAAGCATTTGAACACAGATGTTTGTACTATAGAGGTTTCTTATAAGGCTTTGTTAGGGTACTTTTGACATACCTATGAATTTCATTCGAATTAGTACAAGTTCAAATTATGTGACTTCAAATTAGAAAAAGTTCACTGTATTAGTCCACAATTTTGCTAGCGATGAATATCTACAAAATTATGCTTCCAAATAAAAACATCTTAATAAATTTTTCTCATCATGCATGTACATAATGTATGGCACATGGGCTCTAAAAGGGAGGGGGGCTTACCCCCCTTGTTTTTTCTGGTTGATGTTAATATATGAATCAGAATAATACAATGGGGTGCAGATTGGCTGCACTACTTCTGTGCTTCCCAGAAATACTAACATCAATGTTCCACCAATTTGCAATGTTCACAATATTGATGCTTTTAAAATTTTTTAAATTACCATAAAATTGATCATATGAAAGCTTTTTCAATGCCCTTCACATTACAAACAGCCCCCTCCATCATGTAGAGGAATAGGGCTACCACATGCACTAAATTGTTGCTTTTGAAAGTTGTCTGTATATGGAAAAGTATATGGGCACACCCACTACCAACCTGTTTGCATGTGTGCATGCTTGGCAACTATCTTTTGCACTAAGAAGATCTCATCAACACTGTCATACTCCTCAGTGTGGGAAAGAGCCACCCCATTGTATATGATTTAGCTCTACACCACTGATGGCAGGATTATGTTGAGTGGTTATCCTGCAAGGTCATACTGTACACAGTATTATTTTACAAGAATACCTAATTTTTTGCTGATTTCAATATTCTTAAATTTTTGGAGTTTGAGCCTAAGAATATTCTTAAATTAGTCTTAAATTTTGGCGATTTTTGAGCATTAACACCCGAATATTCTTAATTATGAAGTGCATGACTGAAACTGCCCGAAGAGTTGCTAAGCTGCATCATAGCATAGTGACTCCCAAGCTGGATAAGAGGATCTCACACTTCTTTGTTTGTTAAAGAAAACTCAAATCAGCAAAAGATAAGCCTTCATGAAGCTTGAGCATTGCATTATTCTTAACTTTCGGTGAATTTGAGCCCTGATATTCTTATACACTATATTCTTATATTCTTACCAAAAAACGTGTAGAGGTGAACAACTAGTTTTATATATACAACACCAACGTTCAAAATGAGCAATTAATCAATAAGTATCACCTGCACAAATCGATCTACTGCCTCATAAGCTGCAGCCTTCTTAGGACCGTCCATTGCTGTTCGTAAGAAAACAACTCTTGCTTGATCTCTCACAAACAAGGCCACAGGCGAAATCTTTTCTCTTAGTAAATCAGTAATACGTAGGCCAAGAAGGGATCCTATTGCCGCATACATTCGCGGGGTTGTAAGGCTCCAAAGAATCACCATGGAAGTCAACAGCCTCAACCAGGATTCAGGATTTGAATACAATCACATCCGTGCTATTATCAAGTCGAGGCTCAAAATTTAAAAGTGGAGAGAAATATGCAACTCATCCACAGTCCAGAATACATGTACACATCTCTATGAGAATACAGCATAGTGAAGTATTGCAAATCGTAAAGATAACATCAATCTGGATAGTGGTGTTGCGGGGCCTCTAGAACACGGGAAATAGCCAGCATGTCATCACCCAAATTAATATCTTATTTCATTTTCTACTACTTATAGAAGATAACACACTACGCTGATTTACAATGAAAAATGCTACAAAACCTATGAAACAGCTGTTATGTTCAAATGATTTTTATACACTTAGATCTGTGATTTTATATCAAATGCTTCTGGACTGGTTACATAGTTTGAGATTGCGACGAAAATACGTTGTTGTCAGTACAGATAAATTTCTTACAGCAGAAGAATGACAATGTCTTTTCAAGTTTTGCGGTCATTGTCCTGAAATTAGAGTAGGAGATCCGCCCTGCATCTTTAAAAAAGTAAGCTTCTAGAAACTGTTGGTTCCACAAAATAGTTGTATTGACGTATAGTTTTGCTTATAACACTAACGACTTGAATGAACGAACAAGAACTTCAAAAGCTTCGCTCTCAGGTGTATGACATCTTTGAGCTTTTGGTTTAAGTTGATAGCGATTCATCTCGCGGACATTCAGAATTAGGTTAGATGTGGACGACCAGTGGCAAACTGTCCAACCACGCCCATTCAGTAAAATTCAGGCACAGTAGCTTCATGCTGTAGCTCTGATAAGTAACTGATGGGGTAACAGAGTGGATTGAGCGTAGCCGACTCAATCACCCCTTCTAAACAAGTCCCGTAAGGGGCGTACGGGAAAAGACAGACAGACAGACAGACAGACAGACAGACAGACAGACAGACAGACAGATAGACAGATAGACAGATAGACAGATAGACAGATAGACAGATAGACAGATAGATAGATAAACAGATAGACAGACAGATGATGATGATGTTGATAATGGTGACGATGATGATGATGATTATTATTATTATTATTAATATGGGTGCTCTCGGCGTTATGGGCGCCTCCTGTGATTCCTTTCTTTCTCTACTCCAAGATCTGAGTTTTGACAAAGTTACACAGCGAAGAATTATTATGAAAACAATTAATATTGCCATTAGGTCAACGTATTACATCTTCTGCCAAAGAAATAAATCATGGAACAACCCTGAACTCCTGAACTTCTGAACATTCAATTCCTTTTCCTGCTATTATACCTTTGAGTTATGTTACATGTCAATTATTATTGTTATTATTTTTCATGTGCTTAGTACAAACTAGCCAATGGTACACTACCAATTATATGCGAGGTGTATTATTGTAAGTAACAGATATATACATATGAAAGTTTAAAAAAAAAAAGAAGAGAGCTAAATCAATTATTATCAATCCCTTATGGAAACTCTTAAATCCAAATATACAGATGTTAAGTTTGTCAATCTTTCTATCAGTTCTCTTGTAATTTTTGGCCTTTCTTGCTCTTCTTTTATTGAAATGTGCGATGCTCTAGCTGTTGATATGGGACACCGGCGCTACCTAATCTCAAAACTCTCTAATACCATCATTCGAACGACTTATTACATCTTTTGCCGTAGAAACAAGCAGTGGAATAGTCCAGAACTTCTTTCCATCTACGTTGCAATCCATTGCAGTTTTGTTGTTATCCGTGTTTTAACTTTTGTTATCGTTAGTAATTTGTTTTATTATTATCAGGCTAGCCAATTGTAACTACCTTTTTAAGTGAGGTTGCCATTGTATGTAGCGGAATATAAAATGAAAGTTTCCATCATTATGATGATGATTTCGTGATTCTATTTTCTCATTCCTCAGACAAAATAACTTTATTGAGGCTGAAATCCAGAAAGGCTTTACTCCCAAGGTCGCTGGAGTCCTTGAACATACTTCCATGATGGCCAATATTATTGACAAAGCCCGCATTAAACAACGTTCTTTAGTTATAACATTGTTAGACCTCAAAAATGCTTTCGGTGAAGTACATCACAACTTGATTCAAGAAGTTCTTGCATATCACCATATCCCAGCCAAAACCAAAGCTTTGATTTCAAGCCTCTATACTGGCTTCCATACATCAGTCATAACTGACGATTTTCGTACTCCTGCTATCCCTGTTAGACGAGGTGTTCTTCAAGGTGACTGCCTTAGCCCACTATTATTTAACATGTGTTTTAATACCTTCATTCAGTTCATTCGTCAAGAAAAATATAAACAACTTGGCTTCACTTCTCATGATACATTCGATTGTCTTTTTAACCCAGTTCACTGGTTTCAGTTTGCGGATGATGCAGCTGTTGTCACAACCAATGAACGTGAAAATCAGTTACTGTTGAATTGATTTACCAAATGGTGTAAATGGTCAGATATGGTTATTAGGGTGGACAAATGTGCGACCTTTGGGGTCAAAAAGTTTTCCTCTCGATCTCTTCAATACGAACCTAAGCTTTTTATTACCAGTGAACTTGTCCCCACAGTCAGATCTGGTGAATCTTTTAAGTACCTTGGTCGCTATTTCAACTTTGAAATGACCAACGATGCCCATAAAGAGAAACTGGAACCCTCTCTCTCTCTCTGAGATGCTTAAGCGAATTGATGCTCTTCCTGTCCTACCTAAAAACAAAATACTTCTCTATCAGCGCTTCATCCTTTCAAAATTATCTTGGCACTTCACAGTAGCTTCATTGTCAAAAACATGGGTAATTCAAAATCTTGATAATGTCGTAATTAGGTCTATTCGTCAATGGCTGGACCTTCCAATAAGTGCCACTTTAAATGGTATAATCCTTCCTCGAAATCAGTTTGGTTTAAATCTCCAGCTTCCATCTGTTAAATTTCTCCAATGCCATAATGTCCTACGTACTTCCCTAAAATCCTCACAGAATGATGCTATTGTCTGATTGTGGAAAAATACCAGTACCAGCAGTGGCGGATGTCAGAATTTAGATCCTTCTGAAAACTCGTAAAAGGTCTATTGAAGCATTTTAATGCTTAAGTATTTTTAATATATTCTTTGAAGTTTTAGATTGTTGCAACTGTTAGTTAAAGCTCATAGGTATCCTTCGTAACCCGAATCACCTTTCCCATGGCATCTATCCGAGCAAGTGCCTCAGATAATCACCTCGTTTTCATTTAGTACTTCGATGCATTCCCCTCCCCCAGGGTAATCTCCAAACTTCACTACTTTCAGGAGCCAATAAGATTCGTGGCGAATGTCAAAATTTTTTATAATAAATTAGAGCTGCGTGCGCTTATGAGATGAAAGGTAAAAAGTACCCACAAGAATGTTTGCGAATGTCTGACGTCAAAGGAGATGTCCAGGGTAAAAAGCGAATAGGAAAAAGCAATGGGAGAAATGGTCTTGCGAATGTGGCGAAAGGAAGTGAGATCATGATGCAAAGCTAGAGAATGGGGATAGCCACAAGAACTTGGTGAGAATGAAAACCTCGCTTTAGTGCTGTGGCTGCTCTGTTGACATGCCAGAGTGGAAGGTTTACATCGATTGAAATATTGAAAACTTGAAATTGGAAAAGTCTCAGCGACACATTTTGGAATTCTTGCATCAAATATCAAAGTTGATGAAACAGGAAGATTCTAATGGCATAAAAGAAGTCTCTTAGAATACCGAAGCTCTCTGGACATGCAAACTCGAAGGAGCCTTAACAATGTTATTTCCTATAAACTAGATGAGGTCGCTAATCTGTGCTAGGAGTACCATGGCATCACAGGTATATTTTGAAAAAAGGGTCAGACTGCAGTGCCCATAATGTATGCTGTATGTGTACATTCAGAACAATGCTTCCTGGACCGATCATCTTTGTGCATTTTGTACCAGCAAAATGCAACATGGAAGCGAGAGTTTGAAAAGGATTCAGCAAGTTGAACAAGTTGCTACGTTTTACTAATGTTAATGCCTTAATTGTTTTCTTATTCTGGTTCACACGTAAGTTAATTGCTGATGAAAATTGCTTTTATAATGCTGTTTCTTTAATGGTAATTGGGCATGAAAATTCATACCATCTACTCCAAGCCTTTTATTCTGCAGAACTTTGTCTTTATCCAGATTTTTATGCCTCTCATCCACATTTTATTACTATTCTGGCAAAAAAGAGAACTTCTGGCCTTCTTGAAACAATTTTCTCCCTATCAATAACATTCCAATCAAGTGATCATTTTGATAAGCCTCTGCAAAAATATGCAGGTTGTGTCAAGCTTGAATTAAATTCTCAAAGCAGAAGATGGAACCCCTCAACTTGCCTTATGGCATTAACAAGTATTTTAGGATTGCCAACTTATTCCCTTTATCCTGAAACTGGCAATAGACATGCCATTTCTCCAAGGGTTGTACAGGTCAATTTAGGAGAGATGAAGTGTTAATTGTATTCCATCAAACCAATGTGCATAGTCTGTGCACACCCAAAAGGCAAAAAGGCATTATACAAGCTTGATCATATAGTTCCTGTATTTACTATCAATGATGAAAGTCAAATATATTCTATACAGAGTCATATACTGATAATCTCTCCCCCAAAACTAAGAAAAGTCAATATCTACCAACTCCAGCATATGCATTGCTGCCTTTCATAAAATGAAGACACAAGTTGTAAGTTAAGGGAGTTGTTCAGGGAAGTATTGATGATAAAGAAAAGCTGGATGAAAAGCCCCTTTTTGCCACTTTTGGTTCTGACATTGGCTCCTTTTATCATGAAACTGATTAATCAGAAGAGTTCTGGTTTAAATCAAGTTTCATTATGGGTGGTTGACAAGAGGTGATTAGAAAGATGTCAATGGCTTAAAAGGTCCAAATGTCTTAATGCAGTACCTTTTTGCCTTACATGTGCATTATTTGGGCATCCAATTGATTCAAATACCTAAAGATTGAACAGGCTAAACACAGAACCTTTTTCTGACTGGTCTTGTGGCTCCAGATTTAATTCAGGACCATGAAAGTAAGTCAGAAATTCATAAAACTTCCATATTGACAACACAGGACTTTTTAAGCACTCTTGAAAATAAGAGACATCTACTGATTTGATTCATAGTAAAATTTTAAGCCAGACAGTGTGAGTGAATTGAACCAAACCAGCACCAATAGTAAAGACAATCCTGTTGTGTAGAAGACAAAACATATCTGTAATAGGCCATAGAGCTGACTTATCATAATGTTTCAGTAGACTGTGGGAATTTCCAGGCAATGTTGAACTTGAGGGTGGATAGCGGAGATGAAGTTTTGAAGATCATTTTGAAACAGCTACTCAAAATGCAACTTGGAGATGAAAAGCAACTCACAATGAGGTACTATCATGTTGTGCCGAAGTAATTACTGAAGATGTAGTCAGTGACATTAAGAAAAATAAATCCTTCTCTTTTCTTGCTGATTAAGTCACAGATTGCTTCACTAGGGAACAAATGCCCCTTGTCTTGCAACAGTAAATTCAGAATATGACACTTATCGAAAATAATTACCCCACAACGACGCTTGAAAGTTCAAATCACAATTTATTGTCTACGATACATTGTAGACTTTCATTTATAAGAAACGGAAGTGGGCGTGGTTTATGGGCGTGGTCCTTATTTTTGATGGTTTTGCGAATGTCACGATATTTCCTAGATCCGCCCCTGAGTAGCAGCATAAACTTGCAATATGACTCATATAAGAACACTAAACATGTCCTACAGGTTGTACGCCTAGAACACAAAGAAAAACTGAAGTCCCAGCTTCCATCCCAAGGTTTTATCCTATCCTTCCTTTCAGATCACTCTATGGAAACTCTCAACTCTTTGTGGTCCTCTACACAGAGTAAGCTGCCTAAAAATATTTTCAATTTCACTCTACGGTACCTCAATAACACGCTAGCTAATCGCACAAATCTCCACAAATGGAAACTCTCACCATCGCCCGACTGTTCTGTTTGCTTGCATCCTGAGCCTCTTCTTCATGTTGTATCAGGCTGTAAGTCTTATCTTGAAGATGGCCGCTACACTTGGAGACATAACTCAGCTCTACATTTTGTAGCATCAACACTACAATGTATTAAAAACTCCACTCTGTATGTTGACCTCCCAGGTTTTCTCTCACCTTGCATTTTGACAGGGGACCTGTTGCGTCCCGATTTGCTTTTCTGCATTGGAACGGCTACGATCTATATCGTCGAGCTTACCGTTGGATTTGAAACCAATATAAACATCAACGCAGATAGGAAGCGCGATAAATACCTTCAGCTCACTTGTGACCTCTCTTCAAAATACCGTCATACCAAATTTCTCAACCTATCCATCAGCTCTATAGGAATTTTTGGGAAATCCTGCAAATCTTTTATTGAAATGTGCAATGATCTTGGTATTGAAAACAGCACTTAAACTATATACTAAGCAAAATTACAGTCATAATCATTCGATCCACCTACTATATTTTCTGCATGAGAAACAAATCCTGGACTAACCCTGATCATCTAACGTACTAAGTACTATAGTTACATCTAACTTCACTGCATATGGACTTGTATTCCTGAGTGCATTTTTTTTGTTATGGTTTTGTTGACTATATGTGTAACCTTATCTGCCAGATACAAATTACCTATACTTAGAGAGATTTGTATTTGTATTAGTAATTTGAATATATACATGAGAAGTTTAAAAAAAAACAAAAAATTATTATTATTATTATGTGGCGATAGTGGCGGCGCGAACAATCAAAGATTGAAGGAGACGAGTCATAAACCGCAGAACAGTTAGAGCCACTATTGAGGGAAATTGCTTTTCAACTATAGGACCTCATATCTCCTGTTTGCAGCAATATTTTGAAAAGGGAAGGGGTAAAGTTTTAGAAAAATCTTTTTTGCTACATGAAACATAAGAATCCACCGAAAAAGAGAAATATTGCGGGCAAGATCAGATTTTGTATGAGGTGTCTTTTATACAGTAAAAAGCCCATGATATCATCGTTGTCTCTGAAACTGATCAAAAGTGATTTTTTTCTATTGTCTATTACGCGTTTTGATTGGCAAGTGAGGATGAAAACAAATGAGCTAATTGGCTCAAAACATTCTCCCCCCTTGATCCTTTAAAGCGCATTAGGTATGCTTAAAGAATGTTCCCGCTATTTCGTGCTATAGGGACGTTAGGATTTCGGACAGCACGCGATAGATCATTTATATGAATAAGAAAAGGAAGGGCCCCCTGACACGAGTCTTGTGGCACACTAACATTTATCTTCTGAAGCTTTGAACTGATCCCGTTGATCCCGTTGATCCCGTTGATCCCGTTGATCCCGTTGTTTTCGGTTGTACATGTTATAATACTAGTTATATTTTTACCTTTTATTTCGTCATGTTAAGTAACGTTGTTGTTTGATGTGTTGTGTTACCATGCCATTTCATTGCCCCCTTAGTTCCGTCATATGTTATAATTAATTTGTTACGTCATGTATGTTAATATAAATGAAGCGTGTAATGTTCTATGTGGTCAGTCGTTATGTGAAGTCGTCGATAGAAGTTGAAATACAGTCAAGATCGTTGTCGTGTTGCTGTCCTCGGAATTTGTCATTACCTTATTGAGTTGTTGTCAGTTGACGTTATATTCGAGTCGTCGTTAATATTGTCAATTTCACAGTTGCTGTTATTGTCGTAGTTATTATAAAAGAAATAAAGACACAAGTGGCTTAAAAAAGCAAACTGTATTTTTGGTGATTTATTTGTGTTCACTTCTTTATATTTGTATTCATGTACAATTCTTGTTATTTTACATAAAGGTAGGATTTAATCCATGTGAGTCCCGGCAGTTAAACACCGTAATACTTCAATTGTTTGCAAAGAATCTCATGAAAAACATTATCAAATGCTTTTTTAAGGTCGATGAAAATTAGACCCTCAAGCTTGCCAGGATCTAGCCCACTGTATCATTCACCAGTATTTTAATTAGGTTTTTTGCAGTGGAAGGAAGGCTCCTACAGGCAGATCGACCAGATGAAAGCAAAACGGTAAGAATCATATTTTAGTACACCTGATTTGCTAGCGGCTTTTAGACGCCCCTAGCAATGGCTGGTTTGACTGATAAGGGCGATAGTTTGATTTATCAGCCTTGTCTCCAACCTTGACAATAGTAGTAAACCTAGCGATTTTTTCATAAATCTGAAAATGTATTTATAGGTAAGTGCATGTGAAATACTGCCATTCACTATAGTTAAAATTTACTTGCTCTTCTAATTACTGTTATACTCTTACAAGTCAGCATTCATCAATCAAATGAAAGACGTAGAAGTGAGGGGGCCTTAGTGGTACATGGTTCTATTTTTGGAACCACTAAAATGTGCCCTCAAAATTCTAAAATATACCCACAACTTGGAGACAAAACTACGATCGAGTTAAGTGAAAAATCAATGTTTTCCTTCACTGGTAGTTGAACGAAACAAATTTATTCTGTAACCTGGGTCTTTCCGCCTATTCTCTGTTTGCAGTAAATACATTAGTGTAACAAGCAATTGTGGTATGCATGGGTTTGGATCTCAACATTTGGAATGTAGCAAAGGTGCCTTTCAACTCCTGTGCCCTTCCACTTTACGATGCTTCTTATGGCTCTTAATCAAAATGTAATGGGGCGGGGATATAGCTTAAATTTAATCCAAGAACACGTCTATCTCGCAAAATTTAGAACAAAAATAACCATGTCAGATTTATTGTTAATGTTCTCCAGGGACGCCAAATTCCGCACAATATTGTAATGAAACTTACGACATAGTTGAAGAAATTTGAAGAGCTTGCAGTTTATGACACAATTTTTAAGAATGGGCTCTCGGGAGTCTGGAAAACTTGGGAAACCTGGAGAAATCAGAGAATTTTCTCCTGGTCAAAAAATTTTCGCACTCTGGCTGTTTTTAGTCCTTCACTGTCCATAAGTATACTAATTTATTTCCTTGGTTTGTCGAAAACTACTGGGAGAAATGGGGAAAACCAACTGAATTTCTTATAACTTGGTCTGGGAAACCTGGAAAAGTTAAGGAATTTCTTTGAAAACAGTATCGAGAACCTTGGGGTTATTTCGCTCTGATTGCATAGCTGAACCTTTCCAAGAAACTATTACGAGGACGTAGCAATCTTACTTTAGTTACTTGTTATCATCTGATTATGAATGGTTTCTAAGTAAAATGCATTTCAGTACTTTTTCAAGCATGGATATATGAAATTTCTTATTCTCGCTATAGATAGAAAACGCTAGAAATACATGCATCGAACAGCATGCCCTTATGAACAATTTTTACTTCATTATTATCATTATGGTGACTGGAAAATTTTCGAATTAAGGAATTTTTGCAAGCACTGGCACCTTGCAATACCCTGTCACGCCCGTTTCTGGGACCACATATACTCATGCCATCAACATAATCCTCCAGACTTAGAGACTTATCAAAGGATGTATTACAGAATAGATAACCATTTTAGAAAGATTATTTCCATAGGAGAGAGGTTATATAACCACCAGTTGGGAAAGAATTTTCATTCTCCTATAGAACATTACAGATCATCTAGGGAAACCTGTATCTAAAGTAAACTTTGCCACCATATGAATGATTGTCTGCAGAATGGAAAACAATAATTTTCCAGAAATCTGTATGATTTCCACAGTTGTGATATAATAATTTTGCTTCATCATCTATTCTATGTATATATTCAGTATTTCAATTGATTTCCAAGTACTTTTAAGGCCTTAACTTTAACTGTTTATGCAGTTTTGTATTTGTTCAAAACCCTGTAGCAATAAATGGGTAGCACCCCATAATACCTCTACCTTGAGAAAATAGTGCACATCTTAGCATTATGGGGACAGGAACCCATCAGGTTTCTCCTTAATGTTTATCAGCAATTTTGACTAAATGGGCGGTTGCTTGCTGTATAAAAGGGCGTGGTCTTAAAATTTTCCTAGCACACTTTGACCCCACCCCTCCAAGTATTTGGAACTCAGTCAGATTTTAGGCTGGATCCGCCCCTGACTTAGTTATACAGGAACTGTAACTTCTTCCTGTCATAATTATTGTTAGTATGCTGGCTTAAAGCAGAGACTAATGGAGTTACTGTAACTCCCTATTCGACGATCCACTAAGGCAAAAGATCAATAGGAATTCAAACATGCTGTTCCAAATAAAGCAGTTTTCTTCATCAACATTAAGTTTGCTTTTATTTCCAGTGTGTCATTCCAGTTATGAATTTCTGTTGTCACATACCCAAATGCACCAACTAAATCGGGTACTTCCTTAACCCCCCTGAAATTCAATATCCTCCCAATTTCTCTCTTCAAATCTTGACATTTTCCAGTCTTCATCTTTATATGAGTTATGACAGGCATCATCCCTTTAGTATGATCTTCCAAGGAATATTCAACTTTCTATAGGTTTGGTTGATCTTTCATAGTATCCTATAGAGTACAGATAGTGAAATTTGCTGTATTGGGCAAGGCACGGATTGAATTATGTGCTTGTAGCGACACGCGACAGTACGAGAGAAGTTCATTATAGATTATATATGAATTCCATTCGTCGTTGCTTTCATCCTTAAATTTGTAATAGAGCTGCGCTTTCCGACTGATGTTTGAATTCCATTCATTTGACAATATTCCACATGCAGAGATGATTTCTCCATAACAGGAATTATTCTGCATACATAATTGTGCGATGCAGCAAATAAACTACTCATTCACTATACACCAGTAAAAGAGCTAATTCCATTTTATTGCAAGGACTTGTAATGGCAGTACGCGTTTGGCGTTACTTTGCATTCGGCTTTTCCGTTGTGCTTTTGTTTACGGTGCTTTTGCACTACTCCATCAATGTCAACTATCCTAAGTTTCATTCCTTTATCTCGTCTTCCACTGGGAATTTTTCAGATTTAGGAGTCAAGTACAGACTTGGTAGATCCAAAGATCCGCCCAATCATGAGCATAAACCAGCGTGTGTTATTCCCAAGCTTGATCCATTTGCCAAGGAAGCTATGCGTTACGTCAAAGATATTGAAAAGAATAATTGTCACAAAAAGGACTATGCAGTTTTACAAAACGGGACATTAAAGCTAAAAAGAAATGGAATACGCGACGTTCTCATCCGTTATTTTAGAAGGGCCAAAAATGATGACTTCAACATTGACTATAGTGATCCTGTGTCGATTCTTGACCATGACAATAAGCTTCAATATCTTGACACTGGTAAGTTTGATGCTTGAATTCACTGTATAACACTTTGCAAGATGTAAACTTAGAAAGACAAAGAACTTGTTTTTATCAAGCAGTCCGAATGCCGAAAATATGTTTTATTTGGTATTGATTTGATTTTCATTTCAAAATAACATTTCATAATAAACAGCTTTAAATTTAGGGATGGGGGCTACAAGCAGTCTGCTTGATGACAACTAAGAGCGGGTCAAGATTGAAGACTGTTTATCATGTCGATTGTAATCTAGCCGTATTGAACCGAAGCTATTTTTCATAAAGTGTTTGATTTTTCTGGAACAATCGCCGAAGTGAAATTGAATTCTGCCCAACCAGGGGGAATAGGCTGCAGACCCTAGTCTTCTACCTACTGCAACTTTGACCAGGGCTTCTCCTTGTGCAAATGCATGACTAGCCTCCGATAATCATCATTGCAACAAGCAATCACGTATTTATTGGGATTCTACATTTTGTCTATTCTTGCTATATAATAGCTAAGTGCTATAATTATTACTAATAGTGCAGTGGTGTGTACATCTGCCTTACAGAAGAGTGTACCCGGTTTAGATCCCACGTTAATATGCATTCAATGCAGTACATTACACCTTTCGGAACTATCAACTAATTGATTGATGGCCAGGGTGCCGTACAGACAAGTTAGCAACCCAATATGGAACCCTATCGTTAAGTTAACTTCAGTTCATAGTCAGTGGGTAGAGAATAGCCAACTATTATGATGGTGTGTCTGGAGAATAAACTTCCGTCACTTACTTATTTACTTACTCATATATACTCAGCAAAAAGCATTACAAGAAAACTACAGACTATATCGGTCTTAGGAAACTGTGAAAGTCATGAAAACTTTATGGGATTCAAATGCAAAATATAGTCTAGAGCTGATGTATGTATCCTATCCTCTGTAGCCTTGCTTTACTTTTTAATTTCGAAACATTTCTTTGCTCCGTCCTTGTTCTATTTTTTAGAACCGGACTATTTTTATTGTACATGCTATTGTAATAATGGAATATATTGATTGAAAAATTTACTTACTTACTTGTTTACATAGAATAATTATCACAATCATCATTGTATCATCATTAAAGGTAAAAGGTAAAGGTGAGTCCCATGTACGATTCCGTACGTTGGGGAGTGCCCGTTAGAGGGACACTTATCCTGAGCCGCCGGCATAGTGAGGTAGGGTGGCCATTTCCTTTCCTCGCCACCTTAACTTCCCCAGTGTTGCCACCAGGTACCCATTTGCTGCTGGGTGGACAGTGGGCGAACATCCCAGTTATGGTCCGAGAGTTCGGCTCGAACCATCGATGTTCTGCTCAGCAGTCAAGAGCTCTAAGAACTTGGCCACGCGCCAATTGTATCATCATTAGGCATTGTAAAAGACCCTTCCATTTATATTGACTTTCCTGGCTTTTCCCATCGTGCTATTATGATGATCATTTGTATGTAGATGATCCTTTCCATAATTAAAACGATCCTCTGTAGAAATGAATTCAGTGATGGCTTTTCGAAACTATTGGCAAAACCGCAAATCGAAAATACGATAAATAGCACATTATTGGGATAGACTTCTCTTCAAAATGTTTTTAATTTGCAAGTTCTTCTACTATTACTTTTGCAGTCTTCGAATTATGAATACACCTGCAGCACCTTTATCCAGACTTACATTTTGACAAAAAGCACATGAAATTACGTACCATATTCGATGTACACGTAATGAACCATGACCTGAACTATACCACATCAGTAAGATAGACAACATTCAATAGTCTAATAGTGTAGCTTGTTGTAGTGTCAAATGGTCTAACTATTTGAGACGTAGTATCACGCCATAAATCGTTGTATAGAGGCTGGCGGAGAGTATCTTAAAAAGTTTAAACGTTATTTATTTACAAAATGTTTAAATGTTGTTTATTTGCAGACTTATTAACAGAATGTTTCAATATTTTTGGAGTGATCATCGAAAGAGAGAAAACTGGACTGACTTGAGCTGCCTAATTAATAAAAAGTTACATGATTTACTATTACAAAAATGTAGGGCGCGGGTGAGTGGGTCATGGCAGGCTTGTTATGTAAGAAATCATAGCCCGAAGAGCTACGTCTTTTGGTACATTCGATCAAAGCTCGTATTTCTTTTTATAAGAAACCGGTTGGTAACATGCACAATAATCGACTCCTGGGGCCGATAAGTGAGCGCAGTTTTGTAGACGTGAAGTCGACAATGCAAAAAGTTACGACGCTTCCGGTCACTTCAAGTTGCTGCCATGCGACGATGTGTCTCATTTCAATGCAAGTCTTTTTTCTCATTTCGATGCAAGAAATGAAATCAATATCTTTGGTTTACCTCGAGCGCGATAGCATGGAGGATATACCAGTTAAGTTGCGAACAATTCCGTGGATGGTTAAGTGAATGACATTTGAAATTTGCATACTGCCTTTATCAGTTCCTAAAGTGTATGGTCTTGATTACTCGCTTTTTCTTATAAGACAGTTCTTTCTCGCCTAGTACTAAAACATTCTAAGTTTTTTTGTGTTTTCAGTACTGAAACTGTCTTAAGACTTTCTTATCAAGAATAGTCGAATTTACGTATCACTACAGTGTTACATAAGCACACAGGTACTGCCCAAACATAGCACTCTACTACAAAGGTTACTACATGAAATCTTTACAAATTAAGTAAAGGCAATAACGGTTTTGCACGAATATTGGAATTCTATAGGTATATGACTTATCAACTTTCTCGGGTCTCAAAATCCAGTACTGAATTTTCTAGGCTTATTTAGTCTTTGTGTATTAATTTCTTATAAACCACTCTCTTATAAATAAATAACCTGTATTGGTTAGAGGCACATGACATACAAGTTGATAGCAAAACATTGCTCAAGGGGGTCTTGGGATTTAGAATGTTACATAACACGTGGGGTAGGTGGTACTACATTTGTTACGATCCGTTTCAAAAGGTGATGGGAAAATTCACAAAGTTACCTATAAGTCAAGAGCAATACAAAAGATGAGCTAAATGACAGAAAGCTACCAAAACATAACAGTAAAGTGACTGGTCGTACCTCGGTTCCCCTACTTATCATATGCTCAAATCTTTGCTTTAACTCACTTATCCACTATATCTCACATCAAACATTAAGAAAGTTTTACTTTCTCTAAACTCATATTTGTTTTATCGATTCGACTCAATTCTCAGAGAATGCTGCCGTCAAAGCTTGGTCTTAAAACGAAAACGACCGACATCTTAGTCATTGCTTTCGTTGGTTTGCATAGGGAAGAATGATAATTACAGCTGGCAAAGGTAGCAATAGGTTGCAACCTTTTTGCAACTTCTTTCGGAGCGCACGGCCATAAAGAGCCTTGTTATCCTTCCTATTAATACTGAAAGAACACTTGATGCAGAATTTCAATTTTAATATGAAAAATCAACAACATATATCTGATATCAATGATACTAGAAATAATCTAATTAATAACATCAGAAGAGTTATTTGATAAGATAAATGATCTGGCCTTGCCATCCAGGACACAAACTTTTCCCTTTACCACTACTTCCTACTGTTAACAGCAGTGATGGCCAAGCTCCTCGAGGCCAAGAGCCGAATACAGTACAACAAAATTCAGAAGACAAAGAGCCGCAAGAGATTGATTCGTAAATAGTTTTCTTAAATTCTCAACATAGTAATGGATTATGAAAACCTCTGCGAAAGATTTTAGAACACATAGTTAAGTAAAGAGACTATTAAGTAGTAAGGTCATTTTCTTGTCATTTTTGAAAAAATTTATCTTTATCTGTCAACTTAATATTCCTTGAGCTTGAGCTGCAACACTGATCTATAGTCGTCTGGTCTATGGTGTAATATTAAAATAATATAAATCGAGATATTGTATTCAGAGGCATAAATGGCATACTTTCTTTGGGGGGGGGGGGTGTCAGAGACTTTTACACTGCGAGACTGTATATTGCCCTGGGAAAAATGAGATCTGTATCAAAACGTATTTGAAACAACAAAATGCAGCGGTAATAAATGTAAAATGATATAGGATTCAATCCCCCTGCGCAGAGTGCAGTTTCTTCTGTTGGGGGTGTCATACTCCCAGACCCCATGGTATTTTCTCCCCTCATTGTATTGTTCTTGTTCTTTCTTGCATTAACCTAGTATAATGCTGGTTGAAAATTTAGAATGCATGAAAATCTTCTTCATACTATATTGCTATTGATATTTGAGAAGACATCGGCTGCCTCACTACTATTACTATCAAATATGATCAATGTAGAAATGCTAAACACGCATTGAAGAAGAGGATTTAAATTAAACACGCAGATAGGTACAAGAACGTGCTTATGTCAAAGGGCTTTTTCATTTCAACTATCATAGAATATTTATTCATACGCAATAACTCTCTTTTTGTCAATGACCCAGCAAATTTTTCCTATGACCAAACTTAAGTGTACTATTAAATACTACAAGTTAAAGAAACAAAATAGTTATTTGCATTTTGTAAAACTGTATAAAATGAATTTAACAAAAATGCCTTATCAAGGTAGCTGTTGAAGATTTTGTTAAATACGATGATAACTCTTTTTACATTGCTTTCAATTCTACAAGCTTGAGGTTCTTGGAAACCTTGCATACAAATCTCTCCTATATTTTTTTATCGTTTTTGAGAGATCATCTCTTGGTTTGGAAAGGACAAAGCCATAGATCCTAAAGTTCTTATAAATTCATAATAAACTAAGCAGCTGGAGTCTAGGAATTACCGCAATTCAAGGAAAATAGACGCTATTCTCCTCAATATGTTGACAGTCAAGCATTCTTTATTTGAAAATCATTTTAAGAACAGTTTGAAAAGCAAAAGAAATAAAAGCAAAAGAAATGAATGCAAACGCTTTTGATACTTGAAACATGACATCGTAAGAAATGCAACAAATACTTTCCTGCTAAAACAATAATCATTTAGTTTTCAGATAGGAGCTGCGGTTATGGTTAACCTGTGAAAAAATGTGTTTCAATGGACTCCATATAATATCAGCCTGTGCAATATTTTTCCACACCTAGAATATTTCTGAAAGTCGGTCCTGCTTGTAACCTCAAAAAGCATAATTCTGAATGTAAACTATTTACTGTCGTTAATGAAAAGCATGCTTCGAAAGAATCTCACAATCAAATAGATTGTAGTGATACATTATATGATACTATGAAATATTTCGTAACTGTTATTTATCGCCAACATCTCTATAGTATTCCTGTTTTTATTAAAATCCTCCAGTATTTTTGTACAATAATTAGTACCTTCATGACTTCTTTGTATTTTAGTAGAGGACCCCTTGAAATTCAGCGTAGAAACTAAATAGTGTCCTCCTTAAATGAATGAAATTAGACGAATTGAAAATTCAGCCCCACGATGTCATAGAAGCTCTCAATGGGCCATTTTATTTGACTCCATGGTTCGAAGCCTAATTTCTTTCTCATTGCATTAGAGTCAATTCAAATTCACTTCTATCAGCGGACATGCTAGGTTTCGTAACTCCTCCCATCAATACTGGTGGTACCATTATTGCTGATTTCCTTTCGTACTTTCCCGATGCCTCTCTTTGAAACCTTGAGTTAACTATAGGATTGATTCCTAATCTTCTAAATTACGCTGTTCACAAACGACATGATTATTTCGATTTTGTAAGCATCTGCAGGAAAGTGATAAATGTTTCAAAACTGTCAATTTATTTGTTAGTAAACTTCGGCTGTTACCAAGTGCCCTTCTGAATTCATTGAAATGATAAAGGCTGACTATGGACAACGTGTAAGGGAATTTTTAAATCAGAAGAATGATAAAAGCTTAGTATCTGATATTCGAGAACTTTTACTAATTGATATTACAGCCAGATATAACTTCGCTACAGCACGAAAAAGCGGTACCATGTTTTAGACATACTGAAAAGCTTATTTTCGTACGACACTCGTCAGAGTATGAAACGTCGGATAGCGACCGAAAGGTGAAACGAAATATATAGCCAGATGCGGGTACACGTGATATGATGAATAATGCGTCTATTTGGCTCTATGATTGGCCAATTAGCACCTATTCACCATTGTTTACTTGAAGAGTCCAAGTGAGAAAATGAACTCTTTTTGTTTACACAAGACTGGGTTTTGAGTCTTAATGTAAACTGATTCCAAAACACCTATATGAAAGGACGATCTTGCTTGCCCTATAATCCGAAAATTATCGTCCGAATATGTTTTGGCGCATTCTGGGTTTTTAATGAGATGTTGTCCTATGGCCGAATCACTTTTCATTTTAGAATTAGAGTTTTTACACATACGAGGTGGCAGTTCCCTTACTATAGTCTTTTTCGTCCTGATGCTCGTAGGTACATGCTGTTTTATTCTGTCTGCTAGTCTCTGTGTACTGCGCCCTACGTACCGAGCTTCACATCTGCACAAAAATTCATAAACTACACAACTTTTTTGAATGGTAGGAAAGCTATCTTTTTAGCAGATGGTAGCATGACTTTAGTATTGTAGACCACACCAGGTTTCACAGCATAGAAACATGATGTAATGGCTTTGTTTATTTGGTTTTCAAATTTTGATGAAACATTACCAACCCAGGGCAATTTTAGGTAAACTGGGCACTTCTCAGAACCATAAGGTTTTTCCGCTGCAAAGTTGGCAAGTTTTTGCTTAATACAAGAAATAAGGACATCACCTGGATATCCATTTTCAATGAGCAGTTGTTTTACTTTATCAAGCTCTGAGCCTAATTTAGTTTTAGAGCAAATCATTAGTGCCCTGTGAACTAAGGTTTTAATAAGGCAAAATTTTTCTTGCTTTTGGGCTGAAAGAATTCCAACGGATGTATTGCCCTGTAAACGTTGGCTTCCTGTAAACGCTGGTAAGAAATCCAGTGCCCTCTTTTTCCACCAAAACGTCTAGAAACTTCAAGGAGTTGTTTTGCTCCTTTTCTACTGTGAATTTTAAAGCTGGATGCAGCAAGTTAAGTTTTTCATGAAAACAGTCACAATCCAGCTCAGAACTAAAGATGACGAAAGTATCGTCCACATATCTAAAGTAGACACCTGGTTTTCGATTGATTCATCATTTATTAGTTACAGATTAGGCATATTACATCGTGCAAGAGATGTAAAGATAAGTGACTACTCCCTGGCAGTCATGCAATAAAATCTACTCCATTGAATTGAAATGTGCGAAGTGCTTTGAATGATGACTATAATATAACGACAAAGGGAATTACCTGGGAATATGGGTCATCTAGAGTAAGAGCATAAAGGGAATTACCTGGCAGTATGGGGCATCTAGAGTAAGGGCAGAACGTATCGAATGAATAAGCAATAGGTAAAGGTAAAAGTGAGTCCCGTGTACGATTCCGTACGTTGGTGGAGTGCCCGTTAGAGAGACACTTATCCTGAGCCGCCGGCATAGTGAGGTAGGGTGGCCAGTTCCTTTCCTTGCGGCCTATAACTTCCCCAGTGTTGCCATCAGGTACCCATTTGCTGCTGGGTGAACAGTGAGCGAGCATCCCAACTATGATCCGAGGGTTCGGCTCGAACCATCGATGTTTCGCACAGCAGTCAAGCGCTCTAACCACTTGGTCACTCGCCCATATAAGCAATAGACAGCAGGTAATTGCATAGAGATTCCTTTACAACTACCAAAAATTTTAATAAAGTCAAAACTCAAATTATCACTGTGGTGCCAAGCAACTTCTGATGTAACAATTGCAACACGATTTCTGAAAATAGCAAGCAATGATGAATCAAGCAAAATGCTTCCTACAGCACAAAAACCGGCACTATTTTTTACACATGCCGCTTTTTCGTGCTGTTGTGAAGTTCTGTAGCACTAACAGCCTGTTTACAAAATGTCTCCATAAGTCGGTGTTATCAGTGATGTCAATAATACGAGAAAGATTAGATGCTATTAATATGCGAGAAAATCGAGTAGGTTTTAACTAATTGGAAAGGAAAATCAGCTGCCATCATTGGCTAGCTCAGTTTTGTAATGAGAATGTATGCATGGAGATGATAACACGAGGGTGGCAAAAAATCAAAGTTTAATTCGAGTTGATACCTACATTGCAATGTCCAAGACACTCCAAAATAAGCAGTTTATTAGTATTACAATATAAATTCACAGGATCTAACTATTATACATAAATACAGTATATTACAAAGTATTAGAAATCATACAATTTGTCAGGGACGGATTGACTTTATCACAGAGGCAATATCGACGACCCCACTTAGATGGGAGTAAAGACAGAAGAAAAAGATTGAAAAGACCAAAACAGCTAGATAGAAGGAGTCTGAGTGGGCTCTGTGGACTTGATACAGGTTAATTTAGGCCTTCTGCTGTGTTAAAAGTGTCAAGGTGAAACTGCTGACTTGGTACAATACTTTTCATTTAGGAATAGTCACGGACAAAATTCACATTCGGAATAAAACAAAATGTAAATATTTTAAAGCAAAAACTAATTGCATTTATAAAATTTTCTATCCTATTTCTGTCACTACAAGAGAGTTTCAAAAACTTGTTAAATAAGAGAAAGGGAATATTAGAATGGAAGAGAATATTTATGAGGACGAGAATGTCGTAAAGAGTATAGGAGAATATTGAAGAGGCGGCTTTATTACAGAGAGTTAGATACTATGGTCTGATCATTGAATATATCTTCTAACTTCAGATATGACTGGATGCATAGCAACTAAAGATGAGCATTACTTAGTTTTTGTACCTGGCCACACTATAACATGGAAGAAAGCGAAGACCTGCACCCCAGAGAACTATGTAAAAATACTAGAAAATGGCATTTTTCAAGATTTTAAGACACATCGTTGCATTACTCTGAGAGATTTATCAAGAAATAAAAATGGTAAAGTAATTGATAGTTTAATTGTATGGCCTCTCTTTTGGCTTTCTTGCATGCATTTAGCATTACAGTGTTCGTTAACATTTTGAGCCAATATTGATTTGCATTTGCCATTAAGAGCGTATTTTGCACTTACTTCAAATAGAGAAAATGCATTGTATCATACCTGTTTTAAAGCATATGAAACTTTTATAGGAAGGAGATCAATAGAGAATTGGTATCATCATAATCATAATCATAATCATAATCGTAATCACAATCATGATCATGATGATCATCATCATGATCGTGATTTGATCATCATCATCATCATCATCATCATCATCGTAATAATCATCATCATTATCATCACCATCATCATCATCATCGCTGTATTGCACCGTTTGCTATCATGGGTCTTCATCCATCACTATCTCAAGTGCACGATGTCATTTTCAGTGGATTTTCCTTGTGCAACCATGATGTCGTGCTGTCAAGCATATCTTCCTTGCTTCGTTTTCCGCTAAATTTCCCCATCTTTACCAAATGCTCCATTTCTTTTTTCTCATCAGGTGCTCAAAGGGCAATGCTTGCTTTTTCCTTATTTCATTGGCTAACAACCTCGTTGTTCTGCTCTTTCATGCACTTCTTAATGTATACTTCTGTTCACATATGATATTCTAAGCATTCTACGTCCAAGCCATATCTAAGCAGCTTTCAACCAATTTTCTGTCTTCTTTATAACAAATAACATTCACATTGATACAATGATATGTAAAAGCCGTGTACTCTCATGGGAGTTCTTATGGATAAACTTTGTCTTATTTATATAACCTATAGCATCCACCATTGATTAACTCATATCTGCTCATTTTTCTAAGATGATAAAACCAGTTCTTACAAAATGGAATTCACAAATGACTGCATCAATGCTGCTTCCAGGTTCACTATTCATTCCTCTGGTGTTGCTGAACTCAAGGATTCAAGAAAATTTCTTGCAATCAGCTATAAAAATAATAATGCTATTGGTCTAGAACTGGTGAGCAACTGCAGCCGTAAAGAAGCTCAACTGAAAATCTCCGCTTTTCCTGCTAAAGGTTACTTTGGAATAAAATATGATTTGAAATCTTGTCTAACTGAAATTACTCTGTAAATAGCAGCATAGAAATGCGAGGGTGGACACCAATGTGCCTCAACATACATGAATGTAAATAAACTCGATTATACATCGAATTAAATCCCAATCGTGAATCGGCATAGGTTAACAAAGATCAATAGAACGTAACTTAGAACAGCATAAAACAACATGGTTCAGAATAAATTGGTAAAGCTCAGAAGAGCCTAGGAAACCCGGGTACTTTAACGAAAATATTAAATTTCGAAATGGTTCACCAAATATCAGTATGAAATGCCCGACATACTATTTGGGATACTTTCATGAACTTCAGCAATAAGGTCGATTCCACACTCATTTACATCATCAGGCTACCAATCACTTACCTCAACCTTATATTTAAAGTAGACGGAGATCGTTGACCTTGATTGCTGGCAGGACATTACCACTAGCTATGGTTTTACAAAAGGCAAGACTTTTGAACAATGATTGATATATGTGATTGTAAATCACTGATAAATCTGAAAGATTTTGCTAGCATCAGCTGAACTTCGAAATGATTCACCAAATATCCAAGTACAGCGGAATTCTTTAAAGGAAGCGTGTCTCTAGAAAGCTCAAATTACAAATTATGCACCTTATTTTAGCTCTTTTCATTTTAATTTACAAGGTTGTTTTACCTTTTCCCCAGATCTTGATATTAGCTTTCCAATCACAGAAGAATTCGTTGAAGTTATCATTGCTGACAAAGACTCCATTCATTCAGAGCTGCACATTCAAATAGAAGCAAATGGTAGCTCTTCAGAAGCTGCTGGAAAGATACGAAGCAACTCAAAACCTAACTATAACGTTGCCTTTCTCATGTTCGATTCACAATCGGCTGCAAATTTTCAGCGAAAGATGAAGAAAACATTCAAATTTCTGAACGAAAATAAGAATTCAATTATATTGAAAGGTCATACGATCAATGGGGATGGGACTACAGCTCAACTGTGCGCTTTACTTATCGGCATGTTAGAAGAAGATCTTCCAGAAGCAAGGAGAGGTCGGCCGTCCAGTGGTCATGTAGACAGATGGCCATTTATCTTTAAAGAATTCTCTGAAGAAGGGTATGTTACAATGTTTTCTGAAGATGACGCTTCCCTCGCTTCTTTCAATTATCGACTGCATGGTTTTAAACGTCAGCCTGCGGATCACTATGCAAGACCCTTTTGGATCAGAGTAGAGGATAGCGTTTATGAGAGATATTGTGTTGGAGGGAAAACAACTTGTGAAATTGGTTTGAAATACATAATGAATTTCTATGATGTTTACAAGACCAAGTTGAAGTTTTCATTCACATCTTTTTCATCGATATCCCATAACAACATGAATATGGTGCAATCAGGTGATAATGATATATTCGAGTTTCTACAAGACTTCAAGAGGAAAGGGCACATGGATGATACAATTTTGATTATTTTTTCTGACCATGGTCTGAGAGCAGCTAACTTCAGGGAAACAATTCAAGGCAAATTGGAGGAGCGATTACCTTTTATGTCCATAACATTGCCTCCTTCGTTGACTAAGAATCATCCAGAGATATATGAAGCACTGAAACACAATTCTGATGTATTAACAACCCATTTTGATATGCATGCAACCTTAAAACATATACTTAACTATCCAAGGCAGCCATGGAATATTACAGGACAGAGTCTCTTTACCCATATCAATCAATCGACTAGAACTTGTGAATCAGCTGGCATTAAAGATCATTGGTGCCCTTGCTTAACGTTTTCTGAAGTAAAAGTTACTGAAACAGATGTAATCAATGGAGTTGATTTTCTTTTGAAGTACGTAAATACAGAAATTATTGATAAGAATGAAGAAGCCAACAAGAAATGCGCTAATTTGACTCTCAAATTGATAAAGAGAGCGAGTATTCGGCTCCCAGGCGAAGCTGTGCAAACATTTAAAAATACATTCCGAAATACAAAATGTGACGAGTGTAGAATTGTCAAGAGTAAGAAGAAATCAATGCGTGATTCTGATAAACAAACATACGAGTTTGTATTTTCAGTAGAGCCAAGCAATGGACTCTTTGAAGCAACTGTCATCAAGAATAGAAGACAGTGGGTACTTGATGGTGAAATCAGTCGCCTAAATCTTTATGGTGATCAACCAAAATGTATACAAGATAAGTATCCCGAGCTTAGAAAGTTCTGTTACTGCAAAAAGATGTAGCTAATTAGCTTAGAAGTCCTTTTTGGAACTTCACGTTGAATGGAACAGCTTCAGCAGACATGTTTGTTAGACTTTAATAGTCTGATGGAATAATTTTTACGTGGGACTTTTTGCTGGAACTTTGTTGACATGCGTCTAGATATATATATACCATATATATAAATGCATAAATATACTATATCTGTATATATATATATATATATGGTATATATGCATCTAGATGATTATATATTTATATATATCTAATAACTAAGTCAGCTGCATATGCAGTGGGGCTCTATACATGTATATATATATATATATATATATATATATATATATATATATATATATATATATATATATATATATATATATATATATATATATATATATATATATATATATATATATATATATATATATATATATATATATATATATATATAGAGCCCCACTGCATGTGCTGCTGACTTAGCTACTTTCATGTCAAAATCAAGTTAGCCAGCCTTAATAACTAACTGTCACTCTTTCAAATAACATCTCGATATATTGAGTTGTGGACGGAATGAATATTATATGTCCATTTTATATCCAACAACCTAAACTTGAATGCGACTTTGAAATGTCCATTAATTATCTAAACAAAATGCGAATATTAAAATTTTCTAGTGCTTTCGAAGAAAATGATATTGTTGCAGTTGAAACCGTAAGCGATCTCTTTTAGCCTGTTATTACTTTAAACCTCTAGTATAGATGGCTCTTATGGCCTTCATGATGCAGGAATGACTGGATGGTATACGAGAAGAGCTTTCACATTGATTGTCAACTTTGCCCAAGATGGAGGGTGCATTGTGTTCTTCTGCTAAGTTACACGTCACTTATCAGGATATGAGACATGGGATAATGACATAAAAGTGAACTGCTGTGTTCAATAGGGCACATTTGGCCTTGAGAAATCAGTGGATTTATTTGCATTACATTATCAACTAATTCGATGTGTCCTTTAAACCATACCTTTAGATAATTAACACGGGCACTTAATTAACGCGGGCGGTAAAAGTTCGCGTTGGAAAAAACGCGCGTTAATGTTAGTATTTACTTTTGTCCTGTTGCGTACTGTTAGTATTTACGTTAATTTTCCAGCTATGCCTTTTACTTGCTATAATTTGGTGAAATTTCATTTTTCTTCAAGGTTAAATGATGAGACAGAAAATTGCATGCATTGAGAAGTACATTTTACTAGTTTTAAATATTGCATTTGTCACTTTCTTCTGAAGCGGTTTACTGAAAGGGGAAGGGACGTTTTTAAATAAGACAGGATTTAGATATCCTTCATTCTAAAATTTATGAATTCGTATTAATTTAAGACGCCTAGTTTATGATACTTCTCCAGATTTGTGCTAATCAAGCCTCGTGTTTATTGAATCTGCATTAACTTTATACATAGATTAGCTTCTGGTCTTAAGATATTTCTTTGGAATGCCATCTTGCAACGGGGTGACTGTTGAAAAATTAGCACTCAAAACTTTTGGCTGGAAAAAAATGCGTTCATTTACAAAGACGAGCTTCTAACAGTAAACTCTTTTTTATCACAATTTGATGTAAAATGTAAAAACTCACATGGAACATGATATGATATAGCACAAATTAAATGTAATAAGATGTATCAGAGGTAGAGAACGTACGTTATCGAGTCACCTCCAACACAACATAGTTATTTTAACAATTAGAATTGTAAACAAAATCAACAGTGCAAAAAATACAAAATAAAATAACAAAAACTATCAAGTAACCAAACAAACAAGGTTCAAGGCCAAATAGCTCACGTTTAAAAGAATCATTTGAAACGATTTGTGTGAATAATAAAGCCAACGGTAGCGCCTAAAATCATTCCATTAGATATTTCATTGAATGACTAAGACGGCCAAAATAATACCAAATCGCATAAGTGATCGTTAGGCAATTGCGTCACATCATTGTTAAGTATATTTGATACTTCACCAAGCAGGTTATTTCTGTGAACTTGGTAGAGTGGGCAGTGCATGAAAAAATACACAATTGAGTCGATTTCATCTTTACTGCTGCATAGAGGACTTTCACAGAAGAAATTTTGGTGGAATCTGGGCTCTTTTATGCCACTGAAATTAACTCGAACCCTCTTTAAAATTGCTGATTGATGCCTGTTTGTTACTCCACATAGAGATTTTACTGATGGTCGAATTATAGACATCAGAGTTGCTTTTAATTGGGATATTGTCGGACAGTATCTTACTTGATAATCATATTAGTCCATAGGTCCACGCAGAAGGGTAAGAAACTCTTTAGATACCTTTGAGAAGAATAGCTGTTATGACTCAAAGCATTGGTCTGCCTTAATTGATAACGATTCCTATTCTCTTCGGGAATGTACTCAACCAAATATTTGGGGTTTTATTATTTACTATTTATTAAAAAAGACAAAGTTTTCGGGGCCATCTTCTGTTGTTGAGAGTTTTCCAACCCAGCTCCTCTTGTAGTCTGTCCGTCTTTGTACCACTCCATGCCCCGCTAACTACCAATACTGCTTCATATTGTGCAGATTCTAATTTGTGAGAAAGTGGCATATTTTGGTCATGATAGATTATGTCTCGGCTGTAATCTAGATATGGCCTGATTAAGTATATCCATTGAAGGCGAATTTAGAAAGAAAGTGGATTATTCTTATTCCACGCTTTGCTTTTACTATTGCTTCCCTAACATGCTCAGCAAATGTGAGTTTGTCATCCAAACTAAGGCATAAGTGCTTATGACTCTTTCTGCACTTATTTCATAGTCATTGAATCTTAAAGATGGATGATGGGTTTTCGTTATTCTGGATGAGAAAAATACTCTTCATTTGCCTGCTTGGTTCTGGATTGAAGCTCATCTTCCAGCGGAAGGCCCAATCACGTATGATCAAGCACGACGCCACAGGGGGCAAAGGGGCTTCAACCCCCCTCCACTTTTTTGCCACCCAGCGATTTCGAAAAGACAAATGTTTTAAAGGAATACTAACGTTAGGAACACTAGAGGACCGATCAAGCTTAAAGCTTTGTAAATTTAAATTGATCAAGTTCTAAATTGTCCTTAACACAGTATACACACGTCTTGTGAGAGATGAATAATGTCGAATGAAGTAGTACCAGACTGCATTCTTACGACAGATCCGTGTGGCGAGCACGAACCTTTATAGAAACTCGAAAAGTGTAATTTGGCGAGTTTTATCAGATTTACGCCAAGTTTGTTTAAGTTTTACCAGCTTAAATAGTGAGCCATACTTTTTTAGAAAAATTGTGGCTAGAATTTGTGGTTCATTTGTGCAATCATATTGAACAAGATGCTAAAAAGAATTCATCATTTCTGGCACGTCGTAAAACCGTGAATGATCTTAGTTCGAATGCAGGTGAAAACACTAGAGCTGAAGGGGCAGCTGGTAAAAATGAGGTGCATTGCATGAAGAAGAAGCATTATACCAATAGGATCTCTGCTTGTAAAGGTAATATGAAAGAATCTTGGAAAGCAATTAATGAACTTCTCAACAAGAGATCAAAGTCAAGTAGCATTGATTGTCTCAAAGAATCTGGCACAGAAATTCTGAACAAGAAGGATGTTTCTAATGCAATGAACAATTACTTTTGCACTATAGGTAGTGATCTAGCAGATAAAATACAACCTGCTGCTAACCCCCTTCTATCAGGGGAATTTGAAGTTAACAAAGATAGGGCTAAGTCCAGATTCAAGGCAATTGAGTTGAAAGATATCAGGGATGCATTTGCCAAGGTTAAAGCAACGAAGAGCTTTGGGGTCGACAATATCTCTAGTTACTTTTTAAAGCTTGCTTTGCCCTACATTGTAAACTCTCTGATTTTCCTGTTTAACACATCATTTGACACTAGCCAGTTCCCTGATTCATGGAAAGTAGCTTGAATTACTCCGATTTTCAAAGATGGTGATAGGACTGATAAGTCTAATTATCGTCCTATATCAGTCTTGCCTGTCATCTCAAAGCTCTTTGAAAAGCTTGTTTTCAACCAGCTGTACCAGTATATGAAAGAAAATGGTCTCTTTACGTCTTGCCAATCAGGTCTTTTGCGGCTACACTCCACACTTACTTGTTTGCTCAAAATGAGTGACGACTGGTACAACGGGCTTGAACGCGGTAAGCTTGTGGGATTGGTGTTTATTGACCTGAAAAAGGCATTTGATACGGTCGACCATGATATTCTCTGCAAGAAACGTGAACATTATGGTGTTCAGCAGTGAGAGCTGTCTTGGTTTAGGTCTTACTTATCCAATCGCAAGCAATTCTGCAGGATTAATGGTGTTGACTCAAATGCCGGGGAAATAGAAGTGGGTGTCCCACAGGGCTCATGCCTTGGTCCTCTTATATTTCTCATCTATATCAATGATCTTCCCCACGCCGTCCAACATTCCTCTGTGACTATGTATGCTGATGATACCAGTCTTTGTCATCAGTCTCGCAATTTGACTCAGCTGAATGAGGCTATAAATAGCGGTCTCAAGAAACTGGAGACTTAGTTGCAAGGCAATAAGCTTTCATTGAATGTGGCAAAAACTCATTCAATGCTCATATCTACCAAGCAGAAAGGCAGCTCTCTTAGAAATCGAAACGAAGCCTTGGAACTGAAGATACGTGACAATGAACTCGTTGTTGTTCAAAAGACAAAGTGCCTTGGAGTGCAAATTGATTGCTCTTTAGATTGGAAAGAGCAAGTCAATGCGTTTGCTACAAAGGTCTCCAGAGCGATTGGCTTTTTGAGACATGCTAAATCCTTTCTGCCTAGGGCTAGTTTGAAAACTCTTTACACTGGTATTGTTGATCCCCACTTTCGCTACTGTTGTTCTGTCTGGGGTTGTGCTAGGTCTACAAACATCAACCAGCTACAAAAACTTCAAAATCGTGCTGCTAGGATCATAACAAATAGCAACTTTGGCACCCCAAGCAGACCACTTATTGCAGAGTTGGGCTGGAAGACCATTGAAGAACTCATTGGTAATGAAACCAAAACAATGGTCTTCAAGTCGCTCAATGATTTGGCTCCTCAATACTTGTGTAACCTCTTCACCAAAAACTCAGCATACTCCTCCCTTAGCCTCCGGAACACTGAGACTGATTTAAGGTTGCCAAAGAAAAGTTCAGCAAAAGGACAAAAATTTTTTTCTTTCAGGGGAGCTAAATTATGGAATAGCCTTCTGCTGAGTCTAAGTCGGCATCCTCCCTTGGTGGTTTCAAAAAATCAATACAGGGTTGACTATTTCCTTATTTTTTTTGGAGGACCCCTTGAAAAACAACTTCAGTTGAAGGGCAACCCTCCCTAAACAAATCAAATATCAAATATATCAAATATTCGAATTCTACATTGAACTCGATTTCGGCTCAAATCTCCACCATT
The DNA here is from genome assembly GCA_964019165.1 of Mastigias papua. Lineage (NCBI taxonomy): Eukaryota > Metazoa > Cnidaria > Scyphozoa > Rhizostomeae > Mastigiidae > Mastigias > Mastigias papua. Next base: position 3,403,743 of record OZ025284.1, on the reverse strand, counting down.
GGAAATGTTTCTCAACCAGACAAAAATTTTATATGTCCAGAAACCATGCACAAAAAGCAGAAGAGGTCTTTTCAACACCATTGGTTTGAAAAACATCCATGGTTGGATCACGACATTCAAAGTGACTCGGTGACATGTCAGGTATGTATAGGCAAAACGCGAAGTCACATGGGTTTGCAAAACGATTTAGAGAGGAAACTTTCCTGAAAACAGGATTTAGAAACTGAAAGAAGGCAATAGAGAAATTTGAAAAACACCACCAGCAATCCAAATTCCACAAGAATGAAATGACATTTGAAATCCTCATTCCACAATATGGTGAAGTCCAGTGGCAGTTTTAGGGATCGCGGGGCCAGGGGCCAAAATCATTTGTGGGGCGTTTGTTTGAAAGTGTCAGTTCCCTTTAAGAGTATGGTTGAAATGCTTTGACTTCAACACTCTGTTGCTTGCTTCAAAGCTACACATAAATAAAAACACTGAGTGTATTTGCATGTTTTCCTGAGATTTCTTTTCAATTTTTTCTTAGACGTGGGACCCCTTCTGGATTACCAAAAGCGCGGGTCCAGGGGGGCCATGGCCCCTAAAACCGCCACTGGTGACGTCACAAAAATGATAGATGAAAATGAAAAGAGGACCAGGGATATTAATCGTCGTTACTTTAAACAGACTTCATTCTTTCCCCAGTATCGCTCATTGAAGACAATCAGAGAAGACAATTGGTTGTTTTTTGTATGAAAGCAAGGTTGCAATGGAAGAAATAATAATTGACAAGATATTTCTCAATGAAAGTTAAAGTCGCTATAGCTTTGAATTTAACCTATCTTTCTGTCTGTTGCTGTTTGCTCAATACTTGACATTGCTGCATTACCATACCTGATTTGTTATTCCTCCACCAGGGAGAATGCCAAAAGGTGGTGGGAAATTTAGCAAGAATTTAGACAGAACTATTTCCCTAGGATACTGTTTGGCTA
>OZ025284.1:3377772-3397772 GCA_964019165.1 Mastigias papua | reverse complement strand
AGGAAGGGTTAGGTGATTTGATTTTAACATATTTAGGCACGGTGGCCACGTCAATCGAGAGATTGATTTTCAGTGGGCCGTGCAATTACTTACAATAAATACTTCTAAAAATAAAGATAAATTAAAATACATTTGTTAGATCTACCAATTAAAAATTTTATTAACAACGTTTTTCTAATATGCAGATAAATTAAAATTGAAAATAAAAACTAAAATTAAAATAAAAATAGCTATATCAGGCGAGAGAGAACTAGCATTTACTACTGACGTTGCAGATTCGTTTTTTGAATACTTCATACGTTTTTGACGATTTTACTTTTGTGGAGAGATCGTTCCACAGTTTAGCACCCTTGTATGAGAAGCATTTCTGTCCAAAAGCCGATTTGCAATGAGGAACGGCCAGATCCGTTTTAGTATTGCGAAGTTCCCTCTAGTCTAAATCGGACAATTTGTCGAACATATCCGCAGGGTAAGTGGGAGCTTGATCGTGAACCGATTTGTATACCATTTTTAGGGTTTCTGATTCGATTAGTTCATTTATGGTGGGCCAACCAAGTTTTCTAATTATGGGAAGAGCTGAAGCATCATAAGCACTGTTTGTGACAATTCTAGCCGCTCTATTTTGGAGTTTTTGCAGCATATTGATAGCATTGATACCAGAAACCCCCCATATGGGGCAGCTATATCTTAAATAGGGTTCCACTAAACTTCTGTACATTTTTTGCACAGTAACAATGGGTAGATACTGTTTGGAGAAGCGCAGCATCCCTAGTCCTCGTGAAACCTTTTTCATCACTGCTGAAATTTGCTCGTCCCAGCTCAAAAATTTATCAACAATTACCCCAAGGTATTTTGTATTTTCTACAGTGGAGACATTTTCTTCACCCACCCATAAAGAAGGCTTTGCTACTCTATCATCACTTACATCTTTAAGTCGCTTCCTGCTGCCAATTACAAGACTATGTGTCTTGGTAACATTGAGAGACAATTTATTAGCTTGTAACCAGGATTTCAGGTTACTCAGGTCATCATTGACGAAGTCGTTTATTTGCGTAATAGAATCCGACGCAAACATGAGACTTGTGTCATCCGCATACATATTTACATCACAATGTTTCATGTGTAGATGGAGGTCATTGATATAAATGATAAACAGGAGAGGACCAAGGCAGGATCCCTGGGGTACTCCACAGGTTACAGATTCTATTTTCGAGAGCTTCCCATTTACCTTGCAGCATTGCTTTCTCTTAGTTAAGTAGGAGCAGAACCATTTCATTTCCTTGTCATTAATACCAAATAGCTCCAACTTTTGGAGTAATATGCCATGATTTACAGTGTCAAAAGCCTTTTTGAGATCTACAAAGGTAACTGCAGTGTATTTACCTCCCTGTAAATTCAAGTACCAATCGTTAGTGCACTTCAGCAAACATGACAGGACTGAATGCATCCGTCTGTATGCTGACTGTTTTTCAAAAATGAGTTTGTTGGAATCTAAATAGTGGTACAGCTGGTCATAGATTAGTTTCTCAAAAAGGCGTGAGACAACCGGTAAAACAGATATTGGGCGATAATTACCACTTTCATCGGCAGGGCCATTCTTAAAGACTGGTGCAACCCTTGCAATCTTCCAGCTGTCAGGAAACTGGCCTAATGAGAGAGACAGGTTGAAGAGTTGACTTAGGGGCTGTGCTAAGATTGGCATCCCAGCCTTAAGCAGAAAACTGGAAATTCCATCTAGGCCCGATCCGTGAGAAGACTTAAATTTATTTATTGCTTTAATTAGCTCTTGAGGCTGCATGGGTGAAAAAGTGAAACGAGCGGCTGAAGGGTTTATGTCATAGTCCCCCTTCAGAAGGGAATTTTCCTTGTAGGGAATTTTATTGCTCAGCTTGTCACCTACAGAACAGAAGTAGTCGTTCATTTTATTGGCTATACTTTCGGAATCCTTGATTATTGTACCGTCAACCTTTAAGGAATGGATTTGAGTCGACTTTGATCGTTTGTTGATTAGTTTGTTGACAGTCGACCAGGTTAGCTTAGGGTCTCCTTCACAATCATTAAGTTTATTTTTGAAATATTCTCTCTTTAACTTAGAATTCATATTATTAGCCTTATTCCTAACTTGTCTGTAGGCATTTATTAAGATTTCCGATTTTGCTTTGACCGCCGCACTTTTAATTCTGTCTCTAGTTCGAAACAAAGCCTTTAATTCAGAAGATAGCTAGGGGCTGTACCTCTCTGACACTCGTCTCTCTATAGAGGGAGCGTGCTTTTCAAGTACGAAGGATACTGTCTTCATGAATTCATCTATTATTTCATTTAACTCCTTTGAACAAACTAAGATTGAGGACCAGTTAACGGCAGCAAGATCAGCCAAAAAAGCTTCTTTGTTGAAGTTTTTCAGCTGTCTTGTATGGATATGCTTGTGGTTATGTTTAATACCACCTTGATACTTTCTTAGAGAATAAATAAGATAGTGATCGCTAATAGCTGTTTTAACAACCCCAGACTCCACTATGTTGCTTGTATTGCTAACAGCAATATGATCTATAAGTGTAGAGGTATTTTCAGTCTCCCTAGTAGGTTCAGATATAAGCTGTGTTAGTCCGAAAGATTGGTATATTTCCTTGAGGCGTTTAACGTGACCTGGAACTAGGGATTTTGTACCCCCAGTCTCCATACTGAAATCACAATTTGTATCTCCTAACAAAATGATTTCCTTACTCTCTGCTTCAAAGAAACGAAGGACTTGTTCGAGTTTATTGAAAGTTTCGAATGACTCATTTGGAGGCCTATACCATGAGAGTATTATAAATGGACTAGCTCGTGGTGGAGTGATCTGTGCACAAAGAATTTCCATATCTGACTTAGGAATATCGTCCCTGATGTCAAATTTGAAAGTATCTCGGCAGAAAAATGCAATCCCTCCCCCATGGCGATTTCTGTCGAGTCGACGTAATTCATAACCTTCAATTTTGAAGAGGTTATCTGATAAAGAATCATCTATTTTTGTTTCATTAAGGGATAGTAAATGGATACCCTTTTCTCTTAACAATAGCCCTACCTCATCAAGATGAGGAAGTAAGCTGTTCACGTTCAAGGACGCAAAAATCATGCCTTTTTGGAGCCCAGTTTGCCAGGTTCGTTAAAAGTTTGCCTATAATTACATGGTGATGTACTAACATTACTCGTGTCATCCCATCCGTTTTATTATGGTTCATACTCCCCCTATCAAAATTATATAGTTTAGATAGTCACATACGTATTTCTCTAAGAAAAGAGCTTGCCAGGATGGAATCACCCACTTGGTTAAGATGGAGGTTGCTGCCATTTGTATGCAGTGTGGCATCCATTTGAACGTGTTTAATGAAGCCAATTTGATGTTTTTTGCCGTGTTTTTCTAGGAGTTCATTTACATTTCCTGCTTTTGCATTTAGATGGTCCCCTCTTGGACAAATGCCGGAAACTGTTACTTTGTTATTACCCTTTTTTAACGAAAGAGCAAGGCTGGTGATCTCATCAGCTATTTGATCTGCAGATTTATCTTCTTTTAAGTTATTTGTCCCAATGTGCAGGATATATAAGCTGGGGTTGTCCTCTTCAGCAGGCTTGGCGTAATATTTCATTTGCCGAACTTTGGCTCCCGCGAAGGAACGAACAACCACTTTGGTGTCTTTGGTCTGCATTTTCCAATGCTTGATTCCTTTGACCATCGAGTCGCCTAGAATGTAGATTTTGCGTTTTTGGTCGCCTTCTCCCGAGATTTGCTTATTTTCCTTGCCTCTTGATTTGCTAAGTCCAGGTTTCGATGTGTTTTTAGTGTTGTTGTTGTAATAATTTCGATTATGGATGTTTGATGCTCTTGGATGGACTTTCTTTGTTTGTTGTTGTTTCATATTGTTCCCAACCTTTTCTTCTTCTTCTTCTTCTAGGTTGTTGTTAGAGGATTGTTGAATAGGCTCATGGTGTGATGATTGCATAGAGAACAACAGAAGAGGAATGACCAGGTGTGTGATGACAGGAGTGACGTATGGTCATGTCCCAGGTGTGTGATTCAAGATTGTGAATGAATGAAAAGAAGAAATCGGCATTGACTGAGAAATGGCCTAGGCTACAATGTTTACATTCACTACACTGTAATACTGCTATGCATGCCGCTGATACTGGTCTTTACCTGCGAGGTGCTAGTTTAGCTCAGTTGAATGAGACTATTACCAAAGATCTTGAGAGCCTTGACCATTGGCTGAAAGGGAACAAGCTATCGTTAAATGTAGTTAAAACTTTTTCATTACTGCACGAAAAGCAGCACCATGTTTTAGTCATACTTTTATGTAAACTGATTCCAAAACACTTAAATGAATCAGTTTACATAAAATAGTACAAACCATACATTAACAAATGGATAAAGTTCTGTGAGGGTAAACAAGTAGACCCAACAACAGCACAAACTACTGTTGGTATTGAGTTCCAAACATGTTTATTCTATGAATCAAACGTTGGTTACTCTGCTATTAAAACAGCACGTTCTGCATCGTCTTTATTACTAGATCCTGTTGCTGGCCTATCTTTTGGTTCCCAACCTTTAATAAGACGGTTTTTTACGACAGGAATCTTTAAGCTCAAACCCGCGTTGCCACGGTGTGTTAGCACATTTGATACGAATCAAGTGCTCAGCTTTTTGGACACCATACACGCTAGCCTGTTGACACCAATTAAGGAATTATCATACAAATTGGCCATGCTACTGTGTCTTTTGTCTGTGCAACGCAATCAGTCCATCTCAGCCTTAGATATTAATTTTATGCACCTTACAGATGAAGAATGCATCTTTTACATTCCCACCCCTCTAAAAACAACTCGGTCTGGGCACCTCTTACAACCGATTCACCTCAAAATATATTAACATAACAAGAACCTGTGCCCAGTTACATTAATATCTACCTATTTGGCTGTAACAGCTGAGTTTAGAGGGGATAGCTCTTTACTTTTGATAAGCCCATAACCACCTCACAAGCCGGTCTCTTCTAGAACAATGGCAAGATGGTATGAAAGGGCACTTTTAATGGCAGGAATTAACTGTTCTATATTTTCAGCCCACGCTACTCGTTCAGCATCAACTTCCATGGCAATGGGGATGTCACTGGCGGACATAAATAAAGCAGCTGGTTGGACAAATTCTGAGGTGTTTGCGAAATTCTATGACAAGCCAATTGTTCGAAACTTTAGGGAAACAATTTTAACATAATCTATGTTTAATTTTGACTGTACTTTTAGATGTGTAATTGTATGATTGTCTATAGACAAGTTATTTCTGTTGACATTCATTTCTCTCTGCATTCATAAATCGGTTTGTTGGCACTAGCTGCCATAGCATCGAAGACATGAAAATACAAGTGCATCTGTAGTGAAACGTAAACATTGTAACTTAGGCCATTCATACTCAATGCCGATTTTTTCTTCTTTTCATTCATTCACGTTCCCAACATCACACACCTGGGACATCGCCGTGCATCACTTCTGTCATCACACATCTGGTCATTCCTCTTCTGTTGTTCTCCACGCAAACATCGCCACACGAATCTATTCAGCAATCCTCTAACAACAACCTAACCCTTCCTTTACGGAAATCATGTTTATTTCGGCTTGCTAAATGTTTCTGTATATATGCATGTAATTTATGTCGTAAAGTTTAGTCAGAGCAGAGTCAGAGTCAGAGTACAGTCAACAACAGTCTCCTCTCTCTGCCTCCGTGTTCTCAGCACGTTAAATCTGATACTCGCCAACAACGTATCAACGAAGGATGTAACTGATCGAATACAGCAGTCTATAGGACCCACCAACACACGTTCCTATACATCAACTACCTTGTTTGCATTTTTGTACAGGAAACTGGCATTTTTACTTTTATTCACAAATGCGGGTGTGCCTTGAGCTTTACAATCTCACCTGTTCCTGGAGCTGGGAACGAGGCTGGTGAAATAATCTCCAAGTAAACAAGCACTGGTGTTCAGGTTGATAATCCAAATCAAACTGCATACCAGTGCTTGTTTAATTGGAGATTTTATATTGATTCACTTATGGTATTTTTCAATGGCGTCCATTGTTTATGGGGGTATATCTATGGCAAAATTCAATGAACCAGAATCAGTCGTAAAACGATTCAAGATTGCGGATTTCTGTCTGAAATTCACTTTATTGTTTGGAATTCAACTAAATTTGGCATATTTTGACGACATTGAAATATGTCGTATTGAACTCAATTCCAAACAAAAAAGCGAATTACACTGTCGGTGCTCGTTTTTGTTTGAAATTCAGCTCAATTTGGCATAATATGATGACACTGAAATATGTCGAATTGAACTGAATTCCAAACAAAAACGAGCACCGAAACATGGTCAAATATGTATGCATATCTCATTGTTGTATACGACAATTGAAAAAACACAAGGCTGCAAAATACATTTATGAAATTTTGTTAATTGATGAAAATTGGGAAAAAAGATCTTCATTCTACAGTGCCATTTATCAGGTCATGCTTATTGTAATGGAACACATAAGAATGGATAAATATGAAAGGTATAAACATTTTTGGTTATCAACAATAACAACAGCATACAAATGCAAATATGGTATCAGCATTATCAATGCTATATCTAAATGCTAAATGTAAACTGTGTAATGCATTCGTTTTTACGTGTGTGATACTTAGGTTTCTTTTGGATAATTGCAAAGGTCCTTTTAATGGCCAGTAGTATTGAAGATGGGAACTTTTATGCAAATGCAGTACATCAGAAAGAGGCCTAATGTTTTGGTCAAAGTTTATCCAAAACAATAGGCCTCTTTCTGATGTATGTAGTTCTGTGAAAAGAATAGAGCTTGCATTTGCCTGAGAATCAATTCGTTCACACCTAATTTGACAGGAAGAGCATTGCAATAACTGAGGGAAGTTACATATAGTTAGTGCATTGTGCCAATGGGAAACTGGAACAGTCAGGGCATTCAATTGCAACAAGCTCATATAATTCACAAAGACTTCTGAGTTACTGATGACATGTTGATTGCATCTGTCACAAAAATCCAATGGAAGAGAAAGCAGATGTAACTTTTGATTTCTCTGGTACATTTAAATCACAAAACACATTTGTAGTAAATATCTCTGAAAATTGTGCATTGCAATCCATTGGTGTAAGAGATGGGCAAGACTCCCTTAAATAGTCCCAGAAAGGCTCGCGTACTGCATCAAGGTTACGTTCTGTGCAACGATGTGCTGATAAATATGAACAGTAAGCACTCATATTTTGAGCCAACATTATCAGGTGACTTTCTGACGGTTCACTGAAATGATGCCTTAAAATACCATCCCAAAGCTCCAAGAAACAATCGATCGCACAGGAAAATTTCCCTAGTTGCTATCTTACAGCGTTTAAGAAATGGTTCACAGAATCACACGGGGGCCTAAACTGGGAAACGCCCACACTTTTTTGCTGATTGTTCATTATTGTATCATAGGTTGTTTTTCTAATGGTTAAAAGGCCCTACCGGCATATCACTCTTTTAAAAAGGCTTACGGAATTATCTTCAGAAGTTGAATTTTTTACGGACTTTTAAAACTGGCGACTTTTAGCCAAAAGTGTAAGGGTCTTTGCAGAGTCAAACGCCCCACATATAGGCTTTCCTCCCTGTCTGTTGACTCTCAAATTGAGCCTATCTGATCACTATTTGCCTAGTTACTATTTGTGAGTATTTTCTTGGAGAATATTTGCTTTGTGACTATTTCCCTCCCATATACTGACAAAAGTCGAACTTACAAACGAAATAAAAAATTATCTTACTTGCCTCCCTCATCCGGCCTATTGCTAGTGCATAACACCGAGAAAAACCAGTTTGACCAGTTTTCAATCCAAGTGTGCCACAATGTGCCACTTGGATTAAATTCCTTAAGTCTGATTTGCCAATGAAACAATGGCATTGTAAATTCTGGTAAAACTAGTTTGCTGAACCCGTTTTTTAGTGGCAAACCTGCTGAAATTTCTTGAGATTTCGAGTCCACAGTAATTTTTGTTGTCTATGCGCACGTTGTTCTAATAAGCCCCGCTTTTGTGCGGAGCAACAATGGCTTGAGCTCCCCATTTGTGCCACTTTAAGCAGCCTAATAATTAAGAGATCTAAATACGGTATCAGTCTTGTACTTCCTTCGATTAAATTTATACAATGCCAGACAAACATTCGGAATAAATTGAAGTCTTCACCTAACAATGACATCACACATCTCTGGGAGGAAACCAGCCATCATACCAATATACAGTATGATCAGTATAGAAACAGTAAGCAGGCACTGAAAGCCATTCAAACAAAGCACGAAGATAGAATCAACCATGAGCTACTTTCACAAGGTTTTGTTATTTCATCAATGTTAAAATGCTCACTTCCTAGCACTACATCTATGTGGTCTAAGGTTCAACAGAGTCTACCCAACAATATATTTAACTTTACTGTCAAATACTTAAACAATACTCTCGCCACTAGGAAAAATCTTCATAAATGGTCTCTTTCTGAATCACCGTCTTGCTCCTTTTGTCTACAAAGTGAAACCTTGCAACATATAGTATCGAGCTGCAAACGCTATCTTGATCATGGAAAATATAATTGGAGACACGATTCAGTTCTCTTATGCCTCTCAAAAAGTCTATCACATTTGACAGATTGGTCTATCTACGCTGACCTAACTTCATTTCCATCTCCTAGCTTGATTACTGGAGATACCTTTAGACCTGATCTTATCTTACATAATAGGCATAACAATAAAATACATATCCTCGAACTAACAGTAGGTTTTGAGAGCAATCCTAAGATTAACAGTGATCGGAAGTTGAATAAGTACAGACCCCTAATTTCTTCATTGTCGACATCGTATCAGGAGATCAATTTTATCAACATGTCTATGAGTGCTTAAGGTGTACTTGAAAGTTCTTGTGATTCTCTATTCAATCTGTTGAAAACTCTAGATTTACCAAAAATACATAAAAAACGTCTAGTCTCAAAAGTCATGGCCATTGCTATTAGCTCCACCTATTATATATTTTGCTGCCGAAACAAAGATTGGACTGACCCAGATTTTATGGACTTCTAAATGAACATTTTAACTAAATATATATCATTCATAATTTTTATTTTATTGTATTGCTTGTTTTTTTTTAATCCAATGTGAAGCAGCCAATATTACACTGCCTAGTTTTAGTGAGGTGTATTATTGTAGATTAGTTATTATTATCAAATGTACAATGTTTTAAAAAAAATTACTTCGATCATTGTTCCCATGTGAAAGTCCACTCTTTCGTTTTCTTATTTTATTGTCAATTCTTAATTGACTTACTCAATACTACATAAAAATACTCCTTTGAGGTTGTTAGTCTTCAATGTTACTGGTTGTAAAGCGAGAAAATGAAGTTTATTCATAGAAAAATAGGTGCAGAACTATTTGGGTTTATCTTGGGCCCTCTAAAACAAATTTCTCTAGATATGGGTGGTACAATACACCGTGGCGTTTTTGTAAGCTTCACAAGTAAGACTTCTCGGCAGTTTGAAAGCACCGCTAGCATTGCTCGGTACGAGGTAGCGTGAATTACCTGTTTAGAAATGAATAAGAAAATACCAGAACTAATCAGATAACGCGAAGCACAATGAATGATGGTAATCAGTTGGTTTAAAAACAACAGGCAGGTTTCAATACTGAAAAAGCAATGAATCAATAATACCGATAGTACTATCTACATATTTCGAAACTGATGATGCCTTTAAGCCTACATTTCATGAAAAGTTGTGGGGAAAATTTGCGGGTAATATGGCGGCAAAACTTCAATTTATATTTGACTAATGCAGAAGCTATTCATTTCATAAACAATAGAAACTACCAAAAATACCTGCAAATCCTCCTACATAATCAATCGGAGCCTCAAAACTAAAGTTATTTCACCTTTCAAAACACGGTTAAAAGAATGTTATGTAGTCGGAACAATGTTCACCTCGAAGACCTTGACTACTCTCTTGCACAACAACCGAGAGAGTTCTCCTATTTAATATTCATACGAAACATTTAGTTTCTCACAGTTTTATTTACATTATATTAGCATTCTTCTTCTACACATTTTCACACTTACTGCTCATGCATGGAGAATAATTTGTTGACGACACAACTTCGTGCAAGATTTTGACGTCAGCATCTTGATTCGTACAAACGAAAGACGTCATCATCTTGATCACTGCTCGATCCAGTCTATTTTTAGAGATCAGTGATCTTGATTCATACAAACGGAAGACGTCAGCATCTTGATTCATACAACCGAAGATGCAGATGATCAATAGGTTCCGCCCCTTTCCGTACTTATCAATTATTATATATGCTATGATGCGTAAATACCGCCAAAAATAAGCTGGTCGCAAATTTTCAAACAAATGTCCAATTTTCAGATACATGTCTGAGTTCTAAATGGCCTAATTTTCAGATACCTGTCTAACTGTCAGATACATGTCTAAACATCACATGTTCCATTATTTCAGATGCATGTGTAACTTTCAGATGCTCCAATACTTCAATTACAAACTCGTTTTGACTCTGTATGGTCTCACTTCAGCGGAGCTCTGTGTTGGTTTTGATTGTGCGAAGCTTACTACTTGAAAGATTTAGGAGAATAAAGCGTGATTGTGCGGAATTGGAAATTGGAGATGACAGCATAACCGAGTCACTTTATTATTGCTTGCAGACATCTTCCTCTTAAAATATGTAGCTTTGGAACTCAAGCCTGGAATGAGAACTCTTTTTCGCGCCATAGAAAGATACCTACTTAGTAGATCTTCAATTATTACGTTGTTTTGTAGCAGCAGCATTTTTCTGTTATGCCACAATGATATAATTTACCTATTTCTCCTACTGCGTTATTCTTACTGTGTTGGCGTAAGTAGCTCTTATTGTGCCTAGGTTGAGGGGTTATTCACAAGTGTTAGAGTACAAGTTTTAGTGTTATCAATTGGTCACGTCTTGTTGAGTATCGTTAGTCCTTTGTTTTATTGGCTCCGTCTTTTGTTGTTTCGCCACCGGCATATTGTGTTATTGCACCATTCATCTCCACAGCTGCTGTCATCATCTCTTTGTTTTGAGTGTTCGTAGTTGTTATCGTGTCAATGTCATATTGGTGTGTTGTACTTGGGATATCCGTTTTGTACTTGTAACCCCAGTCGTGATATAGTTGCAGTTATGTACAGTCGTGTTGGAAAAGCCGTTTTAAGTTAAGTCTCGTTTCGAAGTTGTCAATTATAAGTGTATCTTTAGAGTGTTGTTATGGGAATACACCGTTTATTATACTTGTGTTAAATAAATCGTTTTACACAAGGTACGTAGTGAAAAAAATTGCTGCTTTGACCCCCATCCAACCCGCCCTTGTAGTGGTTTGTCACAATAGAAGTGAAAAAACTCATTGTTACGTAGTCATATTCCTGCTATATGTTAGAGCAGAAATGATGCATTGTGACATAGGACGAAAAAACAATAATATATGATATGAAATGGTAAAATATAATTTAATAAAAAATAGAAGCGCTTGCGAAAGGTAAATATTATACATATAATCATTATCATAATCACCATAATATTGACAGATATTGAAAACTTGCTTTAGTTAACATGAGGATCAAAAAGAGACGGCGGGGCTTTTTATAAGAAAATATTAATGCATGCATGCTTGTGTAATGCTTACAGGGAATTAAATTATGTGAATTTATTTTAATGTGCAGTTCTAATCAAAACGTGCATTTCTAACAATTCTGTATGCACTTCTAGAGAGAGATCTGTGCAGATTACATTGTATACCTAGTAAACAAGACTCTATTTAAAGTAGGTTGTTTTTTATACATTTTCATTTCCAACAAGTATGGCAACAAAACATGCGCGATTTCAGTGCTTGCTGGTCAGGTGTATGTTGTTTATGCGTGTATTGAACCAAGGACTATTATATAGCAGCTGCGAGAATAATGTGCACTGTATGAAGATAACATTCTGAGATGGGCATACATGCGACTTGGGATATCTTACACATGGAATGCACCTCCGCAGTCAACCAGTAGAGTGCGCGTCTCTAGCAGGTTTCTACTAGCGCAATTATATACTTATTGTGGGTATAGGGTTGATAGGCCCATAATGGTTCATATGATGACGTGTTTCTCCGAGTAGTGCCTGCTAAATGACTTTTCAAAGACTTCTTCCACGCTTGTCTTTCAATGTAGTATTGTTATTCACTGTACTTGGCACGGAATTTAATAGAATATAATTTGAATATAATGTATACGACCTCATAATCTTGTAGAAATAATTGAAATCAGACAATGGTGATGCTTGGCGCATTAAGCTCATGGCAAAAGAGCTTTATTGGTTGCCTAGGAAAAACAGCAGGATATCAGGGATCTTTTGAAATCTTTTGAAATTGACAACTATCCTGTCTTTCATTGAGGCTGTTATTGGCATGAGTTATAATACCATTGAATGATATTGATTTTACCAGGCTGCTAAATATTTATAGCTTGCCTCATAAAGCTGTGTCTACTATCTAGCAAATCACTTTTGTTCTAAAATTAGCAAAAGAATGCATTGTCCTGCTTAATCACACTAAAATGATCTAGCTCGGCTAGCCGGGCTGGCTTGTCTCATGTAAACAGGTGTTTGGAAGCTAAATGGATGTCCTAACGGACACTTCAAAACTTCTATCGTAGTACCTCGGAAAAAACGTAAATTAAATTTTGCCCACCAGTGTGAGCGTATTCTCGTGTTGCAATCGAATGACACTAGAAAGTTTTGTTTGTTAGTTTTTGTATTGTTTGTTCACATTGAATTGTGTTTGATAACCAGATTTGCAGCTTAGAGGCAATTGATAGATCTATCTGATCATGCGACTACAATCACTGCCAAAAGTCCTTGGAACACCCTTTGACTGCAGCATTTGATATGACAATTATGAGGTTCCAGTGAAGCACAACGGACTACGCCCCCCTACCCCCCAGAACAATGTTGAATTGGCGGTGGTGTTAGCTGACAGTTATGTGAAAGCAATTTGATTTATTTTCTGCGTATATAACCTGTATAAATCAAAATTGTTTTCAAGGGGAGAGGGGAACGCTCACCAGCAAGGTTAAAAATACAGTAAGTGTTCCAAGACTTTTGGCATTGATTGTAGCTTGGGGCTAGCCTAAAATGCGCGGGATAAACGCTTTTTCACGCGGATTTCTGTCTCGTTGTCAAGGAACAGAATACATTATCGCAGTTACCAAGAAACCTACGGGGAACCTGTAATCCAATAGTTGTTGAGCAACGGTAAAGGAGTAGAAATGATGCCGAACAAGAATATGATTAGAGATTATTTAGAAAGACGAAGTCGCAAATGGAATGAAAGTAGTATATTCGTCAGAATCCTTGGAGAGACTAAGCTCCCCTACCCCCATTGGAGCAGCGACCACTGCTCACATTTCTGATCGCATAAAAACTCTTGTTCGATAGTTGTATCTTAGCATTCTGCGATACAAGTATCCGACTTTGGTGCTCCTGTCAATACATATATGGTCGTGGAGTGCTTCAGGGTTATTTTCTCAGTCCATTGCTATGTATAAAGTGCCTCAATAAATTCACTCAAAAATGTCCAGTCTACCAAATTAGATCATATTCGTTGTTGAATAACCATTGATCTTCTTTGAACCAGATTAATTGGAAACTGCGTATTTGTCATGTGACGCGCTCCTGCACAGTGTATTCTATATTTAGTCTAGTGTTAGAGTATTTTAGAGAGAGAAAAAGAAAGTTAGTGTAACGTTCGAGTCGCATTAGAGGGCTGAGTTAGAGTAAGAGTAAGAGTTGAGAAACATTTGGAGACGAACTAAGAGTCAACAGTAACAGAGAGCAATAACTGAATCGGAATAAATTTGTTGTAAATATTTTGCTGCTTATAAACTATTCTATATACAACAAGGAGTGTCGTTTCTTTGCCAATTCTTACTACCTACCGACACACGGTACAAAGTTTACAACAGAAATAATAACAATGATAATAATTATGTTTGTCGTTGGTTTTCTACTAGTACTGATTACTAATACATACCAGTATACCGCAATAGAGATTGCATTATCTAAACTACAAGCCTCGCAGGTACATTTGTTTTCATTGAACTATTGCAGGACTGCTTTTTAGCAATGTGAACTGTCATATACTTTTGGATATTTGTATCTCATCTGGAAGGTACTTCCAAATCTTAGGCCCTAAGATTCTAAGATATTTACTTTCACATCGAGTATGTTAGATCTCAGGAATATTAAACCGTGTGAAATTAAATATCATATATAGTACTTCATGCAAAAGTCATGATACGAAGTTGTCATGATAAAGTACCCTCTCATAAAGGCAGATTGCAAGTTGCATATTATCGTAAATGCCTCTAGGGCTATTTGTCTAAATGAATATTTGTGGGGCTGTACTGGGGTTGGTCTTGTGTAATAGGTCATCATAAGTTAAGGAATAAGCAGATATTGCTCGGGCTAATGCTCTTTCATTAAAGCTGGGTATTTTTGTTGACTGCCATTGCTCGCAATTACCCATATGAGGGGACTGTAAGTAAAATAAATAGGATCAAAAATTAGGTGGATTGGCTGTCACATAGGTATAAGTGAATCACTATCTGCATTTAGATGTTCATTTTAACTAAGCTCTTAAGATCTTCTATACTACCAACAGAAACTGATTGTATTTTCATCCGCAAAGCTGCACAAAGACCTATTGCTAATTAAAATGAAAATATCATTTATAAAGATATTGAAGAAAAGTTGTTCAAGAATTGATCCTTGCGGCACTCATTGGTTTAGGGAACCCCGTGTGCTAAAGTAGCCACTCAATCTCACAAGTTGCTTTCTGTCAGTGAGATACCTCTGGAGTAGCCCAAGAAAGCTATTAGCAAAATAAGCGTGTAATTTTCCATTCATTAGTTTTGTTGGGAGACAATAGAATCATTAGATAGATCCATTAGAATAGCCACAATATGCTTGTTCTCTGTTAAGACAGTTTTCCAGTCTTCTGCCTTGCTGTTTATTCATAGCTATCTCACCAACAGGAAGCAGAGGGTAAGGGTCAATGGTTCATTCAGCACATGGACAGAAACCGTCTTGGGTGTACCGCAAGGTTCAGTCCTAGGGCCCCTTTTGTTCAATATATATCTGAATGACCTTTTCATGTTCCTGGAGGAAACCAAAGCCTGTAACTATGCGGACGATACAACTATTTATGCGTGTGGTCCTAAGATCGAAACTGTCATTGCGCATTTAGAACATGATGCCCTTAAAATAACTGAATGGTTTCCAAATAATTTTATGAAACTAAATGAGGACAAATGCCACTTAATGGTTTTTGGTGCAAAGGGGAGTAATGAAACAACAATCAAAATAGGCGAGGCTTGTGTGAAGGAAAGTACGGGAGAAAATCTTCTCGGTATCACTTTCGATCAATCACTTTCTTTCAAAGAACATGTCAAGATCTTGTGTAGAAAAGCCTGCTAAAAACTACATGATCTTGCCCGTGTTTCCTGCTACATGGACACTGAAAAATTACAGCATTTAATGAGAGCGTTTGTGTTATCCCACATTGCGCATTGGATATAAAGATCAAAGAAATGATTTTGATTATCTCCTGGAGCAGAGCAATTCAGTTCCCATCCATGTACGGAACCTGCAGTTGCTAATGATGGAAATATTTAAAACAAAATCCTATCTAAACCCATCTTTCATGAAGGACATTTTTCAGGAACGAAATGTGAACTACAATCTAAGACATGGCAATGATGCTCAACTCCCAAAGGTGCGAACCACGTCCTTTGGAATTGAAACCATAACCTATCTTCGAAGCAGATTGTGGCAACTATTGCCGCAAGAAATAACACAATCAAATACCCTTTCTATATTCAAAAAAAGAATTAAATGTTGGAAAGGTGGTGAGTGCTACTGTAGGCTTTGCAAAACATATATTCTGCAAGTTGGGTTCCTAACAGGATAATCGTTTTTATCCTGTAATCTATACTTATATATATTATATATATATATATATATATATATATATATATATATATATATATATATATATATATATATATATATATATATATATATATATATATATATATATATATATATACTTCACTATAGCACGAAAACACGAAAACATTCTTTAGCATACTGAAAGCTTTTTTCGTCCGACACTCGTCAGAGTATGAAACGTCGGATAACGACCGAAAGGTGAGCCGAAATATATAGCCAGATGCGGGTGCACGTGATATGATGAATAATGCGCCTATCACGTGCACCCGCATTGATATATAGTCAATATATAGTCAATTTATATATATTTCGTTATATATATATATATATTTCGTTAATATATTTCGTTTTTGATCACTATTTTATTCTTATTCAAAGCTCTACGTAAGTACTGAGCACTTTATACAGGCCTAGGTTATCTGTATTACTACATATATATATATATATATATATATATATATATATATATATATATATATATATATATATATATATATATATATATATATATATATATATATATATATATACATTGTAAATTTTTCCCCCTTATTCATTTTAGAAATTGTAAATATTTATCCAAAGTAGGCCTTAATTAGCTATAATTTAGCTATTGTTCTTTCTATTAGCCTACTATAAATAAATTAATGATGATGATTATTATTAATAAATGCAAATCTCCACTGAGGAAAAATACAGCGAAATGTTATCGCGAAGCATTTGTCGAGAAAACATTCTCAAGAATAAGTTCACAAGTCTGTCTTCAATGTATGAAATTTCTCAGTGAAGTTTCTCTCTAATGAACCTCTTTCATCGCGGGCTTATCTTTCATCGAAATTGAAATCTTGTGAGCTTGCTCACTTTGCATCGAAGACGAAATGTGCTACGTTATCTAATGTTATTTTCAGGGTGCAGACCTTTCGATAGCAGAAAATACAGTATAAGATATATAAACTCTACTATTTCATATTATTCCAAGTTGTTTCTGTAAATTAAATACAAAGTTTTAACTCACTATATCCCCTATGGCGCGACAATGTTGGCATCAGTTGGCATATGGTCACTGCCTCTAAAATTAGGTAATCATGCCTCAGCTTAACTTTTACTAGCACAGGGATGTCTGTTAATTATGTTGCAGTCTTCCATAGTTCAGGTTTAGATTGGCCATCAGTACAGTGTGTCTCTTGAATGATTGTTGATAGCTCACCAATGGTAGGCGATATAATAGACTGCGTTAGAAAATAGTAAAAATGTTAATGATATTGAAGTAAATCAAACCACTGGATAAGAATCTGCTCCTGGGTAACAAGATGTAAAGAAAGCTTTGAAAAATATACGATTGAAAAATCAGAATGGACTTTTTATAGCATATTTGAATATAAATCTCGTTAGGAATAAATTCAAATTTCTCGGGCATGTGATATCAGATAGTTCTGACATATTAATAATAGCAGAAGCTAAGATCGACAGTAGCTTTACAACAAGCTAGTTTGTAACTGCAGGATTTATCAAACCATTTAGATATGATCGAAATCACAATGGGAGTGGTCTGCTAATTTAAGTGAGGGAACGTGCGCCAGAATAAAGAACTCACTCAATACAAACCCCCAAACAATATTGAATGTGGATAACAATTGAACTTCAATTGAATGACACAACAGATCCGATTGATAAAACTATAAAACAATTTTGAATGAGTCCTAGTGTCTTTAAGATCAAAGACAGCATCAAGGCTCCCTACAAATTTGAATTTAGAAAAGTTGCCATTGATGATGTTGGTATTCATATCAGAAAGTTGAATCCAAAAGGTCTTCCCAAACCCACTATATACCTACTAGAATTCTAAAAGAACTTTCTGATTTGTTTTTGGTGTGTGTGTGTGTGTGTGTGTGTGTGTGTGTGTGTGTGTGTGTGTGTGTGTGTGTGTGTGTGTGTGTGTGTGTGTGTGTGTGTGTGTGTGTGTGTGTGTGTGTGTGTGTGTGTGTGTGTGTGTGTGTGTGTGTGTGTGTGTGTGTGTGTGTGTGTGTGTGTGTGTGTGAAATTACTTTACATCGATATTTTATTTCTAGTTTACAGATATACATATATATGCACGTAAACTAATCTAAATCGATAACAAAATGTTTTGCCCAGCTATTCAAGATATTTTCAATTCTGGTCTATCCATTTCTACTTTCGCCCAAGAAATGAAGACTGGAAGCATAGCCTCAATATTTAAAAAGAGACCACTTAGAATAGAAAAGAACTACAGGCCACTTATATCTTGCAAACGGTATCAAAAATTTATGAAAGGTTCATGCAGAATTAAATGATTCCATTTGTGCAGAACTTCTTGTCCCCACTTCTCTGTGGTTTTCGAGAGGGTTATAGTGCACAAAATGCACTTCTGAGATTAGTGAAATCATGCAAAAAGTCAATGGACAACGGAAGCGTGTCAGGGTTAAAGTAAATGGTACTTTCAGCACATTGTGGGAAGTCTTGCTAGGAGTTCCACAAGGCTGTGTCTTGGGTCCCCTCCTTCTTTTTCAATATCTATATTAATGATATTTTTATGCTCCATGAAGAAACGGAAGTCTACAATTTTGCAGATGATACAACTATTTATGTACATGGCGCAAATACCGGAAATATGATCGAACGTTTAGAAACTTAATGCGCTGAAACTGAGTGGTTCCCAAATAATCTCATGAAGCTGGATGAAAATAAATACCATTTAATGATATTTAGTGCCAAAAGCGGAAATGAAATAACCGTTGAAATAAGTGAAGATCTGGTAAGAGAAATGTACTGAGGAAAACTTTCTCGGTATAATTTAAGACCAATCTTTATCATTTAAGAAACATGTTACAACCCACTGCAGAAGGTTAGCCAAAAGCTCCATGTACTTGACAGCATATTTAGATAGATAGATAGATAGATAGATAGATAGATAGATAGATAGATAGATAGATAGATAGATAGATAGATAGATAGATAGATAGATAGATAGATAGATAGATAGATAGATAGATAGATAGATAGATAGATAGATAGATAGATAGATAGATAGATAGATAGATAGATAGATAGATAGATAGATAGATAGATAGATAGATAGATAGATAGATAGATAGATAGATAGATAGATAGATAGATAGATAGATAGATAGATAGATAGATAGATAGATAGATAGATAGATAGATAGATAGATAGATAGATAGATAGATAGATACTGGAAAGTTACAACGCTTAATGGCAGCATTTGTTTTATCTCAGTTCAGCTACTGTCCGCTTGTATGAATGTTTTTTGATAGAACCATGAACCACAGAATAAATCACGTTCACGAAAGCGATAATGATGATCATCATAACTTTCATCAGCATCATCATCATCATCATCATCATCATCATCATTATCATCATCATCATCACTATCATCATCATCATCACTATCATCATCTTCATCATTATCATCTCATCATCATCTCATCTGAGTAGAGCTCTAAAGCACTACTCACTGGCCGATAATTTTCCTTGCCAAATTGATCATTTTTCTTGTAGACGTGGGTAGCCACTGTCTTTTTTAAAGTAAGACATGCATCTTTGAGGATACACTGATTAAAAATACTTGATTAGGGTCTGGCAATAAGGTCAGCATTGATTTTTAAAAACTTTACAGTCAAGGAATCGTGACCATGAGGTTTCTCTTATTGTTAAGATTATGTTTTATGCAACTTCCATCGGTAGGTTGAAATTCAGAAACACTGTTGCCCACTGAGTTACTTTTGATAATGAATTTGCCTTTTGTGATTTGTATATTCTTCAATTTTTATCAACGGAATGGATTACCGTTATTTAAAGAGAAGCAACTTTCTTCCAAAAACAACACAAAGACATTGCTTTGAA